>JBBBDQ010001179.1:1260000-1570000 GCA_037127315.1 Ascarosepion bandense | reverse complement strand
AACTAAAGATATTAGGGAGGGCTATGAAGTACAAAGAGAATAATCTTTTCTGGGTTTTTTTCCTTCAAAAGAAATTGGCAGGGGAAGGGCATCTAATGAATTGAAAATACTACAAAAATACAGTAAGCTAATAAGAAATGATTTTGGCTTCAAAATAAAATTCATTAGGTCTCCAGTCATTGGTAATGTTCAAACTGAAACGCTGATTAAAAATAATCTAGGTCACTCAATGCAGGACATCACTCAGTCTTCTGTGAGCATTGGAAAACATTGAAAAAACATCAAGATACAGGGATCACTGCAATGTTTGTGTGCCTCATGATTTAATGAAAAACAGTTTAATGAACTGCATTTCCATCAGCAATTCCCTACACAAATTTAATAGAATCAACTCATTTGTTAAAAGAACAGGCGATGAAAAGTAGATTGTTTACAACAATGCAGAGTGAAAAAATGTCCTGGGGAAAATGAAATGAGCTACCATTAACTACTTCCAAAAGCCAGTCTGAATCTGAATAAGATCAACTGATTAAAGGCAGCAATTAATGAAAAACTTTCAGAATTGGCCAATTGGAATTGTTTCACTCGACTTCTTTGCAGACCCAGCAGTACTTGGTTCAACTTGGCTGGGAACTCTTACTACAGCTGTTGTACTCCCCTAAACTTGGAGCTTCAAAATACCACTCTATTTCGACTCTTACAAAATTCTCTTCATGAGAAGTTCTTTATTTCTCTGCAAACCTGTAAAGACCATTTTTCCCAGTTCCTCACATGCTACCTTCTAGGAAGATGGAATCATGAAACTGCCTCGAAGGCGGCCAAAAGTAGAGGAACAAAATAGCATGTCATTAGCTGAATAAAACTATACACAAATATGTTAATACTGTCTTTGAAATTTGTTTAAACAGTGCGGCAGACATTTGTTTTGGCTTGATATATTTGTGCACAGAAACTTGAGACAGAATTATATAAATTTACATATCTTGTGTGCAGCTGCTGCAGTGTCCTTTTGGTCACATGAATTATAAGCTTTCTGATATTTATAACAAAGTGCTTGATCACTATTAAAATTGATGTTATAGATTATATTCAACTTGTGGGACATTTTGCAAGCTCCATTTAAAATAGCAGGTACATTTTTTTTTCCTTGTACTTTCATTTTTACTAAATGCTCACAAACTCTTTTCCAATCTTTTTAGTCTTTTTTTCTTTTTCTATTGGAGTAGATAGACTAAACTATCGCCCGGTTTCCACTCCACCCATATCTATTGGACATGTGAAGAGGCTCATTCCTTGTTCCCTTTCTAGGATGTGGTTTCCAGCTTTCTCTTTTTCAGTCTTTTCACTCTTACGTGGCCCCCTGCGCATCAGTGGCATTACCGCCTTGCTCGGGGTGATATGATTTTAAAAAGAAAAAAAAATACAAGACTCAATAGTCATTCAAGGTAGAGTACTACTTTTTTTTTTAATCGTTTCACCTCAAGCAAGGTGGTACCACCACTGATGCGCAAGGGGCTACATAAGAGTAAAAGTTTAGACGGGAGGAGAGTGAAGAGAAAGACAAACCATTTACAGGGGGTGTCAGAGAAAGAGCAAGAGAAGGATGGGAACACAGGTGTGAAGACAGTTGCGAAGGTAGAGAGAAAGGAAAAGAACAGAAGAACTGGAGTCAAGTGGATAAAAGATGGGGATTGACATTGCATTTAAATTCCTGAAGGTTGTAGCCGTCAGGAAAGCAAGTATATGGAAGGGAACTCCACAGGCAGGAAGTATGAGAAAAGAAGCTGACGGAGTAGAATTGTTGGCTGCATTTAGTAGATCTAACTGTAAAACTACTGAATGAGGAAGCTGTTAGAGAATATGTAGGATTGATAGCAGTTGATCTTTGGCTTGAAGAGGTTAAGTATGTAGTGATTTTGAAGCATTCCCTTGAGAGTCTATTCTACAAAGATATTGTTTTTAAGAAGAAGCTGTCTGAATGGAACTTCTTATTAATAAAATACAAAGGGAATGTTTATGAATTGCAAATTTATAAAAGTCAAGTACTATATATGATACATGCTTTGTCGATCGTGTCTGTTTCGATTCATGACTGACTAGGCAAAAAATTTCTTGCAGCAGGCTGGTTTCCAACCAAGGTTATAAGACTGTCTGATATGCTATGCAACCCATAAGGGGGAGTTAGAAGGGATAGATCCATACCTTTCCCAAGAGTATTTGTGCATAAGTGTATGTAATGAACCCAACTTGAACTGAGCTCTTAAATTTTTCATTCCAGCCCATTTAAACCATTCCATCACAATTTATAGAAGCATTGTCAAAAATGTATTTCATTAAAAAAGATTGACTTAATATTCTAGCCACCTCTGCCCCTTAAAAAATTTGCCTAGCATCCTATTTAAGCTCCTCCATGATCTTTTGAATCCGTGTAGAGGTTTATCCATTGTTTCCTGTTTAGGATTGGGTTTCTGGTTCCTTTTTAAAGTTTGTTTCAACTCTATACTTCTAACATCTCCACCTAAACTTTTATTTACACTTTATTTACATTTTTTTCCTCAAATGTAGATAGGTTTTTCTGTTGCTTGATTCACACTCCCCCTCAATCTTTTGAATAGTAGCAGTGGTTTATCCCTTGTTTCCTGGTTAGGATTGGGTTTCCAGTCCCATCTAAAGTCTGTTCCTTTTCTTTCACATCTTGGTGGCGTTATTACCTTGCTACAGGGTGATCCCTCTTGCTATGTAACCCTAAAACCAAAGTGGCTCTTAGGCCTTTTACAAGTTGAACATTATTGCCAATGAAAAAATAATCTAATGATTGTAGAATATTGTTTTGAGAGTTATAATAAAATCTAGCAGAAATAAATTGAATGTGTCTAAAATACATCAGATAAAACATTTCACCTTAATCTTACCAATGAATACATATATATAGATCCCCCTACCACTAATGTTAGCATTTCTGGTAACAATAAAAAGTAGACAAATAACTTTGGTTACTCTAATTATTGAATTCAACACCATCAATTACTGATATCTAAAAAATGCAGACTTACACCTCCTGCCTTCCTCATTTATATTGCAACTGCCACCCGCCTTTTTGTGCCTGTGTGCCATAACAGAATTTACTTGTCTGCTCGATGACATATGAAACCCCATGCTTTTTTCTAAAAATGTTGCTTTGTGACTTGTCCCTCCACAATATGACTCTTTCACTCACTGTATTACCGTTATCCCACTTCAACAATAACCCCTACCTCCTTCGGAATGTTTTGTTATTTGCCTGCAAAATATGATAATAACAAATACCTCTTTTCTCCTGTTATTTGCTGTGTTTGTTGCTTTTCTTGCAATTCTGGAGTTTGACCTGCAGTTAGTTCCTCTGACATTTTCACTAAGTTTTTTTTTTTTTTTTTTTTTATTTTAGTTGACTTATCCATTTGGTTATTTAAAGATTAAAAAAAAATTTAAAGTTGCCATTGCTATTTGAAAGACATTTAAAAAAAAAAAAAGTCTTTAAAAAGCATTTAAATCATTAACACTTTTCTTCTTTTTTAATGAGCCTCATCCATCACTTAATCAGTCAAGGTTCTCCACAACTTCCTATGTTTAGAATCTTGAAGCAATGTTTGCCCACTTACTATCCAACCACCCTAGCCCATATTCCTCCATCCATTTAATTGAATTGCGAGTTTCACTCTGTGGTATGAGTGTTGAATTCTCCAAGCCCTCTTTCCTCATTATGCATCTTAGATGTTTGAATTACTACTTTCTGATTGTGCTCTGATTTTCTTTAAAACTTTCTCATTGCTCATAGGTTCTATTTATGGCATCTTCAGCATCTTTCTGTAGAACCACATTTATGTTACTTTATTCACAGCCATATAGGAGGAGGATATTACATAGCAGTTCAGCAATCTTTTCTTTGTTACTCTTGCTTCAAGCCACCTCTTCATCTGTGAGGAAGTTGTCCAGCATTCACTGGCATATAAGAGGATTCATATTACGTAGCAATTCAACACTCTTTTCTTTGTTTCTCTTGCTTCAAGTCTCCAGTTAACTTCATCTGTGAAGAAATTGTTTAGTATTCACTGCCATATAGGACGATTGATATTATATAGCAGTTCAGCACTCTTTTCTTTGTCACAAAATATTCTTAAATCCTGTTACACTTGTTTATAAAAAAAATATAAAAATAAAATAAGATTAAAGAGAATGTAATGTTGGTCAGTTGAATTAAAAATGGAATGTATAAATTTATTTATATAATAGGTTTTTTTTACAAAGCTGTGTTGTGCAGATGGTGTAATAAATAGCAGCTCACTATAAGTCATAGGTGAGCTGAGTTCAAATTCCACTTGTGTTTATTACATTCACTTACACTCATATGCAAATACAAGTTCTGATCAAAAAGTATCGAAAGAAAACTGCAACACATATCAATCTGGCATTTAAACTTCTTTAAAGTAGTCCCCCAGCTGAAACCGCTAGCTGTATAGTTTCTCCAGAGTTTATTATCGTAAAACAATGTTGTTGTCTTGAGTTTTAACAAGACTTCTGGAACAGGGCCTTAAGTCTAAGGTTGTTCTTTGTGGCAGTAAATCACATTGGATCAGGCAAAGCAGAGGTCGTGTCTCTTTCTCTTTGGTCTCCAGTCTGTGTCTCTTCACCACTGCCATCAAATCTGTTTCATGTGTCATGTCTTCACCAGGTCTCTCTGGTCTGCACATATTGTCTTCTAGTCTGCCCCCTCTCTGTGTTATCTCCGCCTTTCTCTCCAGTCTGTGTGTCTGTGTCTTCACTAAGTCTCTGATTTCACCATTTTGCATTGAATCTTTCTAACAAAAGATTATCACCCCCAGATTGAGGGAGTGGAGGTTGATGAACGCCTGCTGACTCAGTGCTTAATCTGTCTCTTTACTGTTCAAAATATCAGCTTATATAGAGTCCTGCATCCAGCAAGGGTGGGGTATAATGTGCTCTGAGATTTCTCCTTTTGGTGACTTGATCACCCTCATCTTCTTCCTGTCTTGTGTGAACGCCTTTCACCATTACTTTCAAGAGGCATAGAACATTTCTCTTACTTTCCTGAAATCCCACTGGGGCCTTTTCATTATTGGTCATCTGATCTACTCTGTCGCCATCCTTCCCTGTGTGAGTGCCTCTCACTATTAACCACCTGAGGGGCATGGTTTAGCCCAAACAGCCAAATTTTAATTATCACTCCAAAACTCATTTCTCGTACTTTTGTGTGTGGTTATTTTTCACATCTGAGATTTGTCACCTTCTCTTGATAACCCTTTTGTCAACAAGTGACAAAAAAGGGGTCGATTGTTTGATTTCAGATGCTCCATTGCATTTTTGTCAGTCGAAAAATCTAATTACTATTTTCTCTTATTTTTGTTTGTATGTCAGTCTTGACTTAAAAGTTAGTACTTACCAATTGACAATGATCGTAAGAAATATTATCCCGGCCTCTCACTTTGTATTCCATTGTTGTAAAAAAATTATCCAGTTTCTTCTTGGAGGTTCTTCAAATACATCATCACTTATCTCAGCCTTTGAGCAAAACCAGATGATTTCTTTGTTTTCAAAACTTTAATTATCATTTTCCTTCCCTTATTTCCCTTTGTTTTGGTCGTCAGTATATTAATAGTTAGTTTTTATTGACTGAATTTTGAAGCCAGTAGCTGCTCTTCTATTCAAGAGTCATAAAAAATTTTATCTTAGCCGGTTGCTGGTTTTCAATGATCATAAATATTTATTTATTATTCTTAGGTGGGTTTCAGAATATGCCATCACTTAGCTTAGTTTTTGACTAAATCCAGATGGTCTCTTTGTTTTACTTCACTAGTGGGGGGGGGGGGAGATTTAATTACTATTTTTTTCTGTTTTCCTTTATCTGGTCATCAGTATATCTTTCAGTTTTTTTTTTGTTTTTTTTTTAATCATATCACCCCAAGCAAGGCGGTAACGCCACTGATGTGCAGGGGTCTATGTAAGAGTGAAAAGATTGGAAAAGAGAAAGCCGAGAACCACATCCTAAACAGGAAACAAGGGATGAGCCTCTTCACCCGTTCGATTGACGTGGGTGGAGTGTGAACCGAGCAATAGTTTAGTCTATCTACTCTACTTGCACTATCCCTCCTTTCTTGATTACATCCTGTGAGTATTAAATTTTCCAAGCCCTCTTTCCCCATAATGTATTCCAGAAAATCTGGTACAAATTTGTTTTTGTTCTTGGATGAGAATATCTTTTTTTGGTAAGTGAGGATTTTAAAAAAATGTTTATTATGAAAATTTTTATTAACTGGAAAAAAGTCTTGTGTCATGAATTTAATTTCCCCATCCCACCATCCCCAAAAAACTGTTTATATGAGTGGCTACTGAAAAGTTTCCAGTTTGGCCAAGAAACCCTTCTTTCCCCACATTAAAAAAAAAAAGATATATGATCTTCAATCAGGTTTTGTAAAGCTGATCAGGCTGTGGAGTTTTCATCAGCTTTAACACAATAGTTCCATTGTTTGATAGAAATGGTGAGAATTCTATAAATAAATCCCTATTTGGTTAGCGTTTTATTCAGATGTAGAATATTCTTAGAAATTTCCTGTGAAACTGCATTTCTTTTTACTTTTACTTTTTTCTTTCCTCTTTTTTGTCCTCTTTCTTTTTCTTCTTTCTTTTTTCTGTTTTTTTTTTACTTTGCTTTCCTCTTTTCCTTTTCTTTCCTTTTTTCTTCATCTTTCTTCTTATTTTCCTTTCTTTTTTTCTTTTCTTTACTCTTTTCCTTTTTTCTTTCCGCTTTTTCTTTTTCCTCTTTTTCTTTCTTTTCCTTTTTCTGTTTTTGTTTTCTTTCCTTTTTTCTTTTTTTTTTAAATCAGCTGAAAGAATAACTGTTCTATAATTTTTGCAGATTAGGAATTATGCTTAATTATTTAGTGTTCAAATTATTTTCCCTGGCCTTTTATGACCTTACCAACACCTTTCAGCTACATTGTGTTTTTCATCAGGCCTTCAACATTTTACTGACAGCACGTTTTTATTAATCCTTTTTTTTTTTTTTTACGTTATATCTGTCCTTCTGTATGGCAGCAAATGCTCTACAATCTCATCAAAGATGAAGGAAAGACTTGAAGCAGCAGAAATGTGGTTTTACAGAAAGATGCTGAGGATACCATGGACCAAACATGCAAGCAACAACAAAATTTTGGAGAGGATGGAAATGAAAAGGAAGCTTATACTTAATATCAGAAAGAGAGGGCTGAAGTTTCTGGGACACATAATAAGGAAAGAGAGCTTGGAGAATCTAATACTAACAGGACAGATAAAGGCAAAGAGAGATTAGGGAAAGTAATGTGTGACATACTTGATGGGCCTGTGCAAGTGGATGACAGATCAGTTAGGGAGAAATATCAAGAGAAAAGGTGTTAAGAGCTACAAAGGATAAGAGGATAGGGAGGGCTATATCTTGAAAGAATATGGCACATAAAAGAAAATCTTCACCCTGCACAAGGCTCAGGAACCACTTGAGGTAGAGAATTACAGAACTGTATTATCTAGGGCTTTTTATGACCATACACAACATTTTCAGAGAAATTGCCACCTATCATATTTAGATGTTTCCATCAATCCTATAAAGTCATAGCATCATTATTCAGTCCTAAAAATATTTTCCTGGGCTTTCTAGGATCTTGCATTACCTTTTAACTAAATTGCATGTTTCATCATTAGAATGCTTCCAACATTATATTGACAAAACATTTTAGTCACTATAAATTGTGTATTCCATCATGGAAAGATAAATATGGTTTTAACATAATGAGATTTTGGCTGTTTTGAAATTAGCTAACTGAGCATGAAGTGTTGCATGGAGTTAAACATATAATAGGCTGAAGATTCCTGGCTTGCACTATCAAATGTGGAAGAAATTCCCATCCTGTCTCCATATTCATTTACAGCATCCATATTAGCAATATAAACATTGGCTTGAGTTATCAAAATGTAAAAAAAAAAAAAGAAAATTCTTTCAAATGTGCCAGTTGTTCTCATTAGCATTGCATGGTAAGTATTTGTCTTGTTTTTGATCATTTATAAAGGATTCCCTTTTTCCTTCTCAGATTTTGTTTAGGTTAAGATATTGAAGACTGTCTTGGTTTGCAGCATGAATTTTGAATAATTCACAAGAGCACTATAAAATATTTGGGACCCATCATCTAATAAGTGGGCCCCTTTCATTTATCTTAGGTATGATAATAAACTGTATCCGGCAGCAAGATGGGGAGTTTGAATGTTTTGAGGAGTGCGGAATCACCTTTTAACTGCTGTTATTCCCAGCTCCTCCCTGACTTGGGGTGGTAGTGCCTGTTAGGGTTACAGCTATGGGAAAATAGTGATCCCCGCCCCCAATAAAAATCAACAGCTTATTTTTATAATAAAATGACCAACAATACATTTTTATAGCAAAATGACAATCAATGCAACACTATTTTTATAGTAAAATTACCAACAATACATTTTATGATCTACAAATAATATATTTTAAAAACATACCTTTACCCTGAAAGTACAAAATTATGTGCAAAATATCTGTAAATTTTGGCATTAAATAACCCTTAGAAGTTGATGTGCTGTTAAATAAAATCAGCCAACCAACCTGCTCTGTTGGTTTGCACGACTATTATGCCCTGTCAATACCTTATAGATAATGGACTATTCCATTTTGATCACATTTCAGTTAGAAAATAAAAGAAGGTAAGATATAAGTGGAGAGAGAGAGAGAATCAGATTAAACTTATATGAACAGATTAATACACTTTGATCTCAGCCAAAAAGCAATCAAATTTTCTGGCCACCTGACACTAGCAGAATGTGACACAAATTCAGTTTAATATTGGGAGGTCAAGTGGATACACCTGGGACACATCCAAAAATAGCCCAGCTCTTGCAACCATTGGCATTACTACCGATCCCTCCTCTTTTATGCAGTGATGGAGGGGCACTACTGCAGGCAGTTGTCTCTCAAGACTGGAGCACCTTTCAATAATAATTACAGTTGCACTCTGTCCAAAGACAGACACACAGCTGAGAAGTGAAATGTAGTTTTTGAAGAGAAACAAAGAAAAGAGTGCTGAGCTGCTATGTAATATCAATTCTCCTATATGGCAGTGAATGCTGGACAATTTCCTCAGTGATGTGCTTCTACAGAATACTGAAAATCTCTGGAGAGCCATAATTACCACCATCCTGAAAGAACGTAGCAGTACCGACTTTTCAAATTGAAAAGATTATTGACACTAAAGCAGTTGTCATTTATTATTGTTGTTTATGTTTCTTTTCTTTCTTTTTTTATACATTCAGGATGTATGTATGCTAATTTTATTATTTGTTTTGTGGAGTTTGGGGAAGGGTTACCCCTGTTGAAATGAAATGCTTGCATCGAAGAACTAAATTAGGTCACAAAATACAGCAGAGCTTTTCACCCCCTCCACATTGTGTTTGCATTCTGTTGAAATTCCTTGAGCTATATTGGTGTTTCTCACAATTTTTGACTGTGAACACAAAACTTTGTTGACCTGGTGATCCTTGCTGCTGAAACATAATTGTAATTTTTGTTTATATAATTTTATTCAGTAAACATTAGTAAATTTTACTTGAATTTAATAAATTTGGCTTTAATAAACCTCAATTTTTACAGACTTTCTCTTTGTTATTGTAACAGCAAAAATGAGGACATTAGTCTCATGATAATTGCTCATCCCAGAAATTCCGACAAAAACGATAAATTTCTTCTGTTGACCAAAGGAAATGAAATGGACAACATTATGCAAGTATTTCACAAGTGCATTGTTGCACACGGAGTCATCCAAAACAGTAACTCCAGGATTAAGTAAGAAACAATATTGCAATTGTGCAAGGCTGCAACTGCTTCGACCCACAAACACAGCATGTGATCAGACATGAAAATACATTAAGAGTCCCCATACCTTTAGTGATTCACTCACATTTTGCTTATGGCTATCTTAGTGTTCTAGTCATGCAGCTTGGATATGAATCTCACCATTGAAGATTTTACAAGGCAACAATATCCTGATAATATGGCATGGAGACACAATCCCAGCATGTGACACTGTTGGGAAGGGACTGAAGATCATACCACAAGGTGTACCAAGCTTTGGGAATGGAGTTAGGTAAACAAAAATATTTGAAAGTCATCAATGCTTGTGTCAACATCATGACTGAAGGCTTAAGCATATTGACTCTTTTCATCTGCTGATCCTTCATGATTATCTTAGAAACTGTATCTGTGGCCTGCTCAGCATAGTAATTGTAGTATTAGCCTTTTCCCTACTAGGAAACAATTGGTTTTCATTGACTGAGCAGCCAGTACTGTTGTTGGTTGAAATTTATAAAATCTTTCTCTTAAAACACTTTTTTGGGAAAATAGGTTTCTCAGCTCCAGTAGCTGTTATTGCTCTTTCCAGTATTGATAGGAGTTTCCTTCCTAACTTTTTTTTCAGTACTGATGTTAGCCATTTCCTTATAAGGAAACAGACAGCATTCTTTGAATGAGCAACCAGTCCTGTTGTTGGCTGAAATTTATAAAATCATTCTCTAAAATAGTTTTTCAGGAAAATGGGTTTCTCAAATCTAGTAGCTATTGTCACTCTTTCCACTATTGATATTAGCCTTTTTCCCTACAAGTAAACATTCGACATTCATTGGCTGAGCAGCCAGTATTAGTTTCGCTTTAAAATTTATAAGATCTTTCTCTTGAAATAATTTTTTCGGAATATGGGTTTCTCAAGGCCAGTAGCTGTTATCACTCATTCTAAAATCTATGGGTGTTTCCTTCCTCACCTTTTGTTTGAAGTGGTGTGGAATGTTAACATTCTTATTTTGTCATTATTTTCTCTTTCAGTTACATATGCTATCTGTTTTAGTTGTTGCTGATGTTGAAATTCCTCAAATGCAGTATAAACCACAGGTTGACTCTGATTCCATAGGTATTGAAGAAACAGAAATGTGTTTGAACAGGTGTCTACTAACCACTCCCAGCAGATGGAAGCACTCAGAAACAAACAGCTATTCCCATTCCAGAGGTGGATGTGTGTGGTGGGGGGTGTAATGGATTGCAACTTGAAATGAGGAATCAGAGAGCCAAATTCAAATTTCAGTGGAGTTCATTAAATTTACTTACATGCAAAAATACCATTGGAAATAGTGTGAATCCATCTCTTCTCCCACCAACTGTGGGTTAAATAGAAGTTGTATCTGAAAAAATGATTGTTTAAAAAAAAAAAGAAATTAATACAATATATACTCATAAATAAAAATGGATTATTCTTACAATTCAAAATATATTTTGGCTTTAAATAAATGGTAAAGGGTTGATAAGTCATAAAAAATAATCAATCCTGTTCCAGAGTCTCATTAATGCTTTATGTTCCAAAATGGTGATGTAAATATATTTAAACTGTTTTTTTTTTTTTTTTTTTTTTTTTTCACTTTTAACATATTTTACTTTTAACATTTTTTTCATTTTCTAAGGCACCACCTGATTCTTATTTGGGTCATGATCTTTGGGTTGGTTGGTATTATTTATCCTCATACCCAGAACCTAATGAGATTTCGTTCAACAACCAGTGTCTTAAACAAAATGATATAAAGTGAATGCTTGGAACTTCACATTTTATCTCCTGTTTCAATTCTGATGCTTGTTAAAAATTGCTGCAACTTATGTCACCATCATATTTTCATATCCGAACTACATGAATTTGAAGATGCTATGAGATTGGCATCTGGGTCTCACCTGTTTACTGTTGAAATAGCTAAATGCAACCACCACTTCTGCTCTAATAGTTACTTTTCTTACACTTCCCACTTGTGGAACTTCTTTTTACTTGCTTCCCTGATAACTACAATCTTCAAACATTTAAATGCAACATCAGTCACCATCTTTTGTAATCTTGAATCCTGTTCATCTTTTATCCTTTTTCAATAGCCCCTGTACCCAGTCTTTTCTCTCACTGTAAGCCCTTGTGCACTAGTGTCGGTTCTGCCTTGCTTGGGATGAAATGATTAAAAAATACTAGTTTATTCTTCTTTTGTAATGATTCCACCTGAAGCAAGGCAGGACTGCCACTGGTGCACAGGGGGTTACAGTGAAAGAAAGAGAAACAAAGTACAGAGGATGTCAAAGAAAGGATAAAAGATGAATGGGATTCAAGGAGATAGACGATGGCAGTTGACATTACATGTAAACTTTTGAAGATCATAGCTATCAAGGGAAATAAGCAAATGGAAGAAAGTGCAAGAAAAGAAACTGTTAAAGTAGAAGATGCAGTTACATTTAACTATTTTGACAGTAAATGGGAGGGACCTGCATGCCAATCTAATAGCACCTGTAAATCTATAGTGGCATTCCCTCCTTTCTAGGGATTAAATAATTTTTAAAAAATCTTGTATTTCCAACTGAATTTCATTTTCTTCTCTTCTTTCAGACCTAAAACTGCATCCGGACTAAACAAGAAGATGGTTGATGTTTCCCCATTGTATCCAACTTCTCGAGGATTAGTCCCAAAATAAGAAAAGAAATGGAACAAAAAACAAAAAAAAAACACTCTGAATGACAAAGAAACTTGCTTAACAATTTTGCGCATCTGCCTGCATTCCAGGTCCACTTTCGTTTGGTGGTGCCACATGGTAACCAACTCCTGCTCTCTTTTGCTTGTGCTGCTGTTTCGACAGAGGAACATTTGCTGATAAAACCCACTGTCCAATTTGGGGGGGGGGGGGTCACAAAACTCAACCTTCGGTTTTTGCGGAGGGGGGTATGATCCAGATATTAGGAGAGTCTGCAACTCTGCCCTTTTTTTTCTTTTCAGATTGCGTAAATTGGGTTGATTGTCAAATTGTTATTGGGGCTGTTTGTACATTTTGAGACTTTTTTCTCGCAGGCCTTAAGAAAGGACAACATATTTCTTGACTTGCACTCCTATAAAATCACGAGTGTAATACCTATGACTGAAACTTGCGTCTGTTAAACATAAACTATTTAATGGTTCTGGTAGTTTTGCATTGTCTAGCGGTTGATGTGATGTTTTGGCTGAAGAAATGTTGCTTTCTTATCATTCATGATAATGTCTTTTAGTTGTTTTGTTTTTTTTGTTTTTCACAAGAGCCAGCTTGAATCAGCTAATTTGTGTTACAGCTGAAAAATAACAAAACTTGGAAACAAAACAGGTTCGCTTTTTCTTCTCTCTCCCTTATGAAACTTGTGCTTGTGTCTTCTCTGTGATGGGGGGAAAAAAAAAGTGCTCTTTCCTATGATTTTCTTTCCTAGAGAAAGAGAGTCTTAACTTCTGTCTGAATAATATTTAAAAAAAAAAAATTAATAATGTGATCTCAGAATGCAGTGTCTATAAAAATGGTTTTAGTTCTTCACAAGAGGCAAGAATGTATTAACCCCCACTCCCCACTCACTGAAGGTTCTGTAAAATCTAAACAAGTTGGGTATTGTCCTATTACTCATCTAGAAAGCCATTAATGTTTAGTTTTGATGAGAAAGGAATATTTAATACAGTTTTTTTATCTAGAAGATTGTTTGATTTACTTACCTGAATATTGATGAAACAAATCTCTCATATATATATATATATATATATATATATATAATATAATATAAAAATATAGTTTTAAGGTGTGCTATATTTATAGCTAAAAGTATTCAATAACAGTGATAGAGCATGTGTAAATATGAATGTGGACACTGAGGTCAACATTCAGTCTCAGTAGTTCATGCATGAACACAATCTACAGGCACTGGCACCACTCAGGGTTGACCTCAGTATCTCCTTATATATATATATATATATATATATATATATATATATAGTGTGTGTGTGATAGATAAATTGTCGCCTAAATTACACAAAAATGAAAATAACACTCACTTCTCATTTTAGTAGATATATTTACCAAAATTACACAAAAATATCTTGAAATCTTAAGCAGTAAATTTATTTAATAGCCATTGGCTTACACCACGACCGTCAGACAATATTGGAATCTCCTGCAATTCTTCTGGACGGCCTCCTCTTTAAGTTGGTGAATGTTGCCATAATCCTTGCCTTCAGTTCATTTTTGGTGTTACACAGATTTTTGTTGGTATCCCGCTCAACTCCACCCAGATATCGTAATTAAGGGGGGTGCAATCTGAGGAATTAGGTGGCCAGATGTAAGGGGTGATGTGGTCACAGAAATTGTCTGACAACCATGACTGGATTCTCCTGCTTGTGTGGCATTGTGCAGAGTCCTGTTACCAGACATAAGGTCTTCCAGCAGCCACCCTCTTGGCCCAGGGCAGCAATACCTTCTCAAGGCACTTGATGTAGACCTCTGAATCCTCAGATTGATACCCAAGCACTCTGAAATGTCCATAGTGGAGTTCCTAGCACAAATGCCAAGCAATACAGCATACTGTTTCCAAATTTCTGGCAAAGTGAATTGCATCATAGTGATCTTTTTTTCTTACAGGCAGTGCCCAGCTGTTCCTGCTACACTGTGCAATCAACAAAATCAAAAACAATGTGCATTCATCAAATAGCAAATATAATATAATGACAATTTTCCCATTGCTCTCCCCATGTGTATGTGTGCATATATATATATATATATATATATATATATATATATATATATATATAAAAGAACTAAGTCCTGAAGATACTTAAAACTTGTATTCATTTTTTGGCAAAGTTTAAGGGAAAGACCTGATTAAATTTAACAAAATCTTGAAACCCAACCCCTCTGGACAAAATGTATCGCCAACCAAACTCTGTCCCGTTGTATATATTCTTTTTATTTATTTTATTTATTTCTTATTGCTGTAAACAATATATTTAGTTGGTACATATGTTTCAGTAGTCATCCAGTTTTTTGGTGTTTGAAACAGTGAAATTAATGTCTACCAGACTAAAGATTGAAAATCTTAATGAAGAAATTTGTCACCCCAATAAAAAATCAACCTTTCAAATTCTCTCAGAAGACACAGCCTCCTTATTAAAACTTTTCAAATCACTAGTCTAGGAATCCAATATTTCACTATTTAAAAAATGGAAACCTCTGTGCAAAACATGTGTACCCAGTAAATATAATATTTACAGTAATAAAAAGATAATGTTGGATTGAAAAAAATAAGAAAGATTAATTACTTTAAAAAAAAAAAAAGACTTATGTATTAATCACTTCCCCACAACAACTCCTCCTCATTAAACAATTATTACTTAAATTTTAAAATAAATATTTTAAAAATATTTTCCCTTTTAGTTTAAAAATCCATTGTGCCCAAAGAGTGCATTAAGGTTCAAATTACAATGATTCATTATTGATTTTGGTACTAAACAGGAACCAATTTATCTCTGCTTTAAGCTCATTTTTAAATTATTTTAAAATTTATTTATTCCCGAGCACAGTTTATTACTTTTTAACATTTTCAATTGATTGGGTACAATGGGTTAAACTAGGAGACAAATTTGAGGTGCTACATGCAAAAGTAACAACCCTTTCCCACCCCCTCTTTCTCTCTCCTTGCTGCTATACAATCTCTGCTATTCATTCTTGAATGAAACTTTTCTTTATTATTGTGGGATAGGATTGATTTTGATGAAATGTATGTTTGAGCAAATGTTGTTTGGTGGGGAGGGGGTTATGCTGGTTGGGATGGGGGGGGGGCACCTGATAGCTGATCCGGTAAAGTTGGTTCTCTAAAAATATTTCCCCCAAGATGATCGCTGTAAGTTCAAACCTTGCCTTATCCATCCACACTTTTTGCTAAGTCTTTCATGTATTCGATCTCTGCTGTCCATGTGTGTATAAGTTTGTTTTTATTATTAGGTTCATGCATTAGATGTTATATTCAAGTTGCCTGATTGGTGAGGTTTGTTATTCACTTGACTAAGTGAACAATTTGGAGAAAAAAATTATTTGTACTTGTGATCAATTTTGTAAAATCTGTATTACCCATGTGGCAAGGCATACTGAGTTCAAATCCAGACCAAAATCCCTTTCTTCAACAGGTCAGTCTTGTACATGTAAAATCTGTGATACTAATGTGGCATATCTACTACTCTTCGATCTGTTGTGAATATTAGTCTTTTGCTCGTAAAATCCAAACTACCCTTGTTACCAGAGGTTTATTCTTTGGCTTTTATGGTTGTTTGTTAAAATTGGCAATTCAGTGGATAGAGTCTATCAAGGGGTGACAAATATTACACCCTCACTAGTTACATTGATAAACTTGTAAAATCCAAACTATCCTTGTTACCAAAGATTCAGTTTTTGTGGTTTTGTTCAAACTGGCAATTAAGTCAATAGTTTATCAAGGGGTCACTTTAACAAATATTATGTCAACTATAGTTTCATAATTTTTTTAATCCTATGACCCTTCTGAATAAAGGTGATCATGGTCCTCCACATATTCCATCATTTTTTTATTTTTTTTATTTGTGAATTACCCTGCATTCATTGGAAATATAGTGGAGTAGTTTCCTCCCCATTGCCTTCTCAATGATTTGTAATTCAAAATCTTCCTTCTATTCAATTGCCGCTTGCATTAGAGAGGACAGTCTACCTTATTTCACTCATAGTTGGGCAGGGGAGAAAAGAAGTGATGGATTCATGCCTTTAAGGTTTTTGTGGAAGTGAACACATGAGGCTAGGCTGCAATTTGAACTCGACTTGTCAATTTCACTTTTCCATACAAATATTTGTTAAACTACCCGCACATTGGTTACGTTGATAGACTTGTAAAATTCTTTATTCCATCATTAATAAGAGTTTAAACTTAATTCCCACTAGCTTATTATTTTCCAGTGATTTTTGTAATCAAGAATATAAAATATATTGTATAGCCTTGATTTAAAAGACAAATGAAGACTGTCTCATAACATCAACAAAAGGCCATTTCGTTCTTTTATATATGCAACAAATATACTGAAAATAAAATTGAAATTAAGTCAAATACGTTTTTTTTTATTGCTTTTTTATGATTGCTATATTTGAAAAAAAAAACTCACTTCTAGCTGATTTTTAGAGGCTTTTTTTCTTTTTACTATAATGCAACTTAGAATATGCTATATTTATCTAATTTTTTTTTTTTTCACTGACCACAGGTTGTTACAAATAAGATTTTAAACAGTATTTTTAAAAATACATCTTCATTATTATAAAAGAAAGAGAAAAATAATTTAAATTGTTTCAGGATTTAACCCAACTTGAGTCAAAATTTAACTTTGATCAGCTCTGTTAAATTAAGGCTTACCTTACATGTATATTTTGGCAGCAACCTTTCTTTTAAATATGTTTCATTAAATGTGATGGACAAAGAAAATTTTGAGAGGTTTTTTTTTTTCTTTTTTTTTTTTTTTTTTTTTTGTGGGATTTTTTTATCAAGTTTTTCTACTGTTCTTATAGTTTTCCTTGGTGGTAAGGGGAATTATGAGAGTGTAGAAACTGTCCATAATGATTATTGTTGCAAGCACTTTCAGCCAGTTCATTAGCCATTTTCAAGGGGTCTATTGTTAAAATGCTTCCCCTCTTTGTGTTGTTCTAAGGTTGTTTTATGTGGAAGTGAAAGTAATCCTAATTTCTGTAAGGGAAATGTGATTCCATGGTTTGCCTTGTCTGTAACATTCAATGTGTACATCTCTGGGAATAACTTCAGCTACTACATAAAAAGAAACTGGATAATATATTTAGATGACTGCTTTGTTCTCTGGACTGAAAATCTTAATAAACTAAGGGCATTCCAAGTATCCATTAATAATATAAATCCCAGTATCCAAATTACTGTGGGGTCAATTAAGTGCCGTACGTGATACACACTTAGGCAATTCTGTCTCAAATGAGAGATCCCTGACTGGGCAGAAGACTTTTCCCACAGTAGGTTGCCATTACTTTCTGAGGTAGACTGGATGCCAACCAAGGCTATAGATCCCAATATGTCCTGCAATTTAACCCATAGCTGGAAAGAGAAGAGACAGATCAATATTAACAAAAAGAAACACAGCACTATAAACAAACATGCATACAGGTATACCTCACTTTACATCAGTACTTCGTTCCAAGTGAGGCAACATAAGTTGAAAAACAACTTAAATTGAATTTACTTGTCACTAGGCTAAACCACAAAAAAACCATTCCTGGTTCTGTATTTTATTTATAATTGTTTTTTTTTTCTTTTTTTTAATCATATCACCCCGAGCAAGGCAGTAACGCCACTGATGTGCAGGGGGTTACATAGGAGTGAAAAGATTGGAAAAGAGAAAACTGGAAACCGCATCCTACACTCTACCCACGTCTATTGAACAGGTGAAGAGGCTCATCCCTTGTTTCCTGTTTAGGATGCAGTTTCCGGTTTTCTCTTTTCCAATCTTTTCACTCCTATGTAGCCCCCTGCACATCAGTGGCGTTACCGCCTTGCTCGGGGTTATATGATTAAAAAAAAAAATTATTAAAAAGCTTTTGGTGAAAAGATGCAACTGACCCCACTACGGAGTATGCAGCTACCTATTAGGTCACAAATTTCACTCAAACGACAGATCCAAATTCAAAATTAAAATAATTTCTCTTGCAATATATACATAACATGCAAATCAAAATTAAAATAATTTCTCTTGCAATATATACATAACATGCAAAGGTTGCCACGAACACTACATTGGCGAAATGGGCCAGAGAGTCTGACATAGGATGATGGTTCATCACCAACAAAGTAGTGATCCACACATTAGAAAATTACCCCTTAGTCTTATGGAGGTATACTGAGGATGAAATCTGACAAATTTTAATATCTTCCCATTCTACCAAGATGAGTACAGGACTGCTGAACAAAAACACATTAATAAAGAAACATTTTTTTATCAGCAAGTTTGAACCAAAACTCAATTCGTTGTATAAACTAGACCCACGTCCCTCAAAATAGATCCTATCATATTTTTCTTACCTTAAGCAAAAGGTAAAGCAGTTATGCACCTTGATTTTTTTTTTTCTTTTATTCAAGGCATAAGCGTCAACATGTGAGAATATAAACATTTGGAAAATTTTTGAATAACTAAATACTAAATCACTTAAAGGAAAATAAAACAGTTTTTTATGAAAATCCATATGTAAAATAATATTAATAATTCTCTATAAAAAAATGTATATATACATATATATATATATATATATATATACTAGCATCATAGCCCGGCATTGCCCGTGCAACTCAGAACATTTTAGTAGTAGGACTTGGTTATATAAAAAAATAATTATATAAAAAATTGTCATTTAAAATTGTTAAAAAATTCCATTAAAAAAATCTATTTTCTTTTGTTTTGCGTAAACGTGATTTGATGTTTTGTGTGACATTGTAAACAAAATTGGATTTAAATGAGGGAGAGTTGCACATGGTCATCAGCCTCACTCTCTCTTCCCATTCCATCTGGGTCTGGTGGCATGACTTCCTGGAGACAGTCAGGGATTCAGTGGATGGCCAATACATACATATATACTAGTCATCCATATACAAGACTGTTTTGCTTGTCAGTCTGGCTAGACATTCAATTGCTTCCAGCCGGCATCAAGATTCAACCAATTTGGTATCAGTCAGAGAGCCACCCCTAAGCTCAGGTGCAAGACTGACAGAAGAGGAAATTCTAATGTGTTATGTATGCACACGCCAACAGCCAAGAGAACTCACTTCATCATTGAAGAGTAATGCATAAATTGCAGAAGCGGCACTGTTTTTAAAATTTTCCCTTATAGAGAGCTCAATTGAATAACGAGAGTATAATTAGTCATCCACATACAAGCCTATTTTGCTGTATCATGTGGCTAGATTTCTGATTGTTTCTAGCTAAGATCGAAAAAAATATATATTGATTGATTAATTACTTAGTTTTTGATCATAATAAGATTAGACCAGTGCACATTTATATTAAAAAGTGTTCAGTACAATTATATTGTAGAACTTTTGAATATTTTTCATTTGGAAACGAGTTATTATGCGACCTAGGTTTCTACCATGAATTGTTTTCAGGCAATTTTCAATAATTATTGAATAACTCATTTACAAATAGAAAATATATTTTCTATTTGTAAATGAGTTATTATTCAATAATTATAATAATAATAATGATTGAGAGATATATATATATATATATATATATGCACACACACACACACACACACACACATACATACATTTCTTATTACTATGATAATTATATTTAGTTAGTACACATATTAGAGTAAACATTCCTGTTTTTAAATAGTGAAATTAATGTGTCTGCCAGGATAAATATTGAAAGTTTTATTAAAGAAAATGTGCTTATTTTCGTAAATGAAGTAATTTGAATTTTGCACTGCTGTGATGGTTCAATGAAAAACTGCACTTGGTTTTAAAGTTGTCTTAGATTAAAAAGGGAATACAGTTTCAATTCCTGTCAGGTGGCACATTTTCTTTTGTAAGACTTAAAATTTCTAGGCTGCTAGACATTAATATTTCTATTTAAAAAAAAAAAAACCCCTGAAGATCTCTATAATAAAATGATAAAGTATGTGGACCACCCAGATATCCCATTGATTGTGGGAATAAGCTAACCTATCTACTCCTATTAAAATATTGCCTGTTCTACTATCATCTTCAATGTTTTTGAGCAGGAATAGCGGTTTATCCCTTGTTTCCTGTTTAAGATCGGCTTTTTGGTTTTTCTAATGTCTTCTCATTCACACCTAGTAGCGCATTGCATCTTAGTGGCATTAACACCTTGCTTGGGAGTGAATTGATGAAAAAATGTTAGATTCCTAAAAAAAAAATCCATTAATTGCTTGAAATATGTGTGTGCATATATGTATAAATTCCTCCTCCCAAATAATATTTTTGAGTGAACTAAAACAAAACAAAGATTAGTTAACAATACTTTTCCCAACTACATCATTGATAAACAAATAAAATTATTCTTACCAAAAATACATGAGACTAGCATTAAAAATAACAAAAGAAAACGCCAACATATTTTATTGCAGCCAAATGCACATTAATTATAAACAGGAGGAATTTTCTATATGAAAAATTATTAAGCAGCATATTTCTGCTGTAATTCTTCAAAAATATATAAAATTTATAATAAATTATAGAAATAAAAGACAGCAAACCTTGTTTAATAATAATAACAACCCAATCAAATCTAAACTAGTGATGACTAATATAGTGTATGAATTTTAATGCCTGGTATAAGCATAAATCAATTACCTATATTGGCCATACTACCATTTTTTTGAGTAGATGTCTTACATGCCACCTAACAAAAATGAGAACATAACAACACCAGAAAAGTAACATCCTTGAAAATGGCCAGTGAAGAGGCTGACAGCACTTGGAAAGTCGAAAATTATGGAACATTTTTACATTCCTTATCTCCATCAAAAAAGAAACATGTAAGAAGACTGGAAAAACTAAATAAAAAAATTAATAAAATCTTTCTCGTTAGTCATTTTTAATGGAACATGTTTATATGTGCATGTGTGTGTATGTATATGTCTGTATATGTGCATGTATGTGTATGTACATGAGTGTCTGAATAAAAGTTGATAAGTCAACTAATAGATTGCTTTTTGAATTTGGTTGCATTATCAAAACACCTTTAATAACTTGATTGATCATCACAAAGTGTTTCCAGGGCATTTTTTTTAACATCTGTCTTTGTATATTAATCAATGTTTTTGAAAACCTTTTTGTGCTCTTCTTGGCCATTGTTCAATGTTTCATTTTTCCTAGCCTAACCTTCAAATCTTATTGTGGCATGTTTACACAAGTAATGTTAACCCTGGGATTAGCCGTCCTCTTCGAAACATTCGAAATTCATTGACCAAACAACATTACTGTCAGTTTTAATTCACAAAAATTATTCTCTCAAAAGTTTTACAGGAAAATCCATTTGTCAAGTCCACTGTTATTGCTCTTTCCGATGTTGACGGGGAGGGGGTCCTGCTTAACCTTTTTTTGTTTGAAATAGTGTGAAAAGTCAGATGTGTTTTCTGGTGCAGTTGATATCAGCTCGGAACAAAAAAAAATCAGAGAGGCAAGTTTGAATTCCTTGCATTCACAAAATCCAATGGAGAATCTGTAATGTGATTGATACTGACTTGGCAGCTTGGTTGCAGCTGCTGTCTCACCGGCATGACATGGCTTCCCTGTGCCTCTTCTATAAATACTTTCATAGCTTCTGCTCCAACAAACTTAGATCACTGGTGCTCCCAGGTATGAATTTACATGAGCTACTAGATTAGCAACTAGGTTCCACCCTTTTAAAGTGAAACTGATAAAATGTAACAACAATTTCTATTCTAACAACTTCTTTTATCGCACTTCTCACCTATGGAATTCCCTTCCATATACTTGCTTCTTCGACAGCTACAATCTCCAAGAATTTAAATGTAAGGTCAACAGACATCTCTTATCACACTAACTTGCATCCATTCTCTCAAGCTCTTTTTTTCATCTACTCCACCCCCATCCTCGGTATTCTCATCCGTCTATTACCCTCCTCCTGACATTTCCTGTAACTAACCACTCTTTTTCATCACTTTCCCCTATGTAACCCCCTGCACAACATTGGCAGTAGAATGCCTTGCTTGGGGTGAGTTGATTAAAAAAAAAAATTCACTTACATGCAAATATGTTTGGGAAAAGTATTAATCCATCACTTTCCTTCAGCTATGTGTCAAATAACAGGACAAACTGGGTTCTATAGCCTTGGTTGGCAACCAGTCTACTGTAAAAGGTAATAGCAATCTACTTTTGGAAAATATTCTGCCCAGTCAGTCATATTTCTTTTGAGACATGAAAGCCAAAGTGTACATCACGTATGGCACTTAACTGACTGAGTGCAAGAAGTCAGCATCTTGATTATGTTGTTATTTTGAATTTGAGTTACATATACCATCCATTTTAGTTGTTGCTGCTTTTGGAAGTTTTCAAGTGATGTGGTTTTGGCTATTTAGTAAGGATCTTTGTTTGTGATCATGCTCTACCATATTTGGTAAAGAATGGTCCACTCTAAGACTTACCAGATTCATTCACACAAAGCCATTTTTAACAATTGATCTTAGAAAGTGGCTGTGTAAAGCTGACAGTTAATTATTTCTGAACTAGTTGATGCTATGCATGACATCCACATAAGAGTCTAGATTGGATGAGGCTATAACTTGAGTTTTTAGGTTCATGCTTTTGTTTTATAACATTTTGCAGTCTTAGACAAAACTATCTTTTGCACAGCCTATTTTATGTTAACTTTTTTGCTCTTCTATTTTCTTCTTTATGCACCATGTTCCTTTAGGTCATAGGTGATCATGGCTCTCCACAATTTCTTGTCATTTGTAGCTCTTTGGGAAGTTTATCTTTTTGCTGTCTCTCCTAATCCCTGTTCTGCCAACCATTTACACAAGCTTCTCCTCCTTCTTGTACTGTATTTCCTCATGATGTAGGCAATCATGGCTCTCCACAATTTCTTGTTATTTGTAGCTTTTAATAAATTTTGTTTTTCATTATTTCTCTGAAACCCAATTATTTCATCAATCCTCCCAATAATCAGTCTTTTCTCTCACTTTCACTCTCTGTAATCCCCTGCATACCAGTGGCATTCATTCCTTGCTTGGGGTGAAATATTTTATCCATATGCTGGGGTATTTGAAGTGTTTAGCATTTATTCATTTCAAATTCTGAATGTTTATGATGTATTCAGGCCAAGTGCCATCACTACCTTCATTTAGTACTGTAACAAATAAAACAGTTTGATACCAATTACGTAGTGATCTCATTTTGCTGCTTGTATAATTCTTACATTTTTTTAAATATCGATTTGAAAATTATTGTGATATAATAAACTGTTTTTTATTTTATGAAATTCATTACGAAATGGATTACTCTGTCATATTTTTATTTGTTTAAACATTATATTTAATGGATAGTCGTATTTGAGTAGATGCTCTGTTTTTGTTTTTTTTATTAAAGCCGTATATTTATTTATATTTACTGGCCTGAATAATCGAGAAATCTTGTTAAGAAAATATGCGCCCTCCTAGGGGAAACTGTCCATCGATCTGTCGTGTCTTAGACCGCTCGACCACCAAGGACTTACAGTCAAACAAAATCCAAAGCAATGCCTTTAAACACACATTTCCTTGATTTTTTAAAAAAAATTCATATCTGCTGTTTTCATATCCTAATGTAAAGAATGACAAATTATTTACAAAATTTTACGAAATCCGTTATGAAATGGACTAATTCTAACATATTTTTAATTTATTTGTTTAAACATTATTTTCAATGGATACTCATATTTGAGTAGATGCTCTTATATATATATATATATATATATAAAACAGCATATTTATATATATCTACTGGTCTGAATATTCAAAAAATTTTGTTCGAAAAATATGCGTCCTGTGGCAGGATTCGAACTTGCATTCACTAGGCCTAAAGGAAAGCGGCAATAAATCTAACGTGTCTTAGACCGCTCAACTAAGAAAGAATTTGCAGTTAGACAAATTTTGACACATCAGAAGGTATTTTCATAGCATAATGGGTTATTTATGTGCGTTGTGGTACAGTGGATATCGGCTCGGAACGAGAAACCGGGGAGCCGAGTTCGAATTCCAGTTGAATCCATTGTATTCACTTACGCGCAAATACCCTTAGGAAAGGTATCAATCCGTCTCTTCCTTCCAGTTATGGGTTAAATAACAGGACAGATTGGGTTCTATAGCCTTGGTCGGCAACCAGTCTACCGCAGAAAGCAATGGCAACCTACTGCGGGATAATCTTCTGCAAAGTCAGTCATGTCTCTTTCGAGACATGATCGCCCAAGCGTGTATCACGTATGGCACTTAACTGACTGAATGCCAACAAAACTTTTACATTAGATTATCTTCCTGTCCCGAAGAAGTAAAAAAAATTACTCCACAAACATTTTAATTTTGCATGTAAGGCACAAGGTCAACATTTGATGTCGTAATTTTTTCTTATTTTCTATAAATTTTTCTCTCCTTTTTTCTTTTTGTTTTCTTATAATTTGCATTTCTGTCTGGAAATATTTATCACTATTAATTTAATATTTTTTACAATGGCAATACCTTTCTTACAGTTACGTCTCGATTACTTTAAATTATTCATTTAAAACTACAAGCCCCCCCCACACACACACACACACCTTTTCTTTATTATATATTCTCTTTACAAAATGATGCAGTTGTCAAGGCAGGAGTGAATAATGTCTTTTTTTTTCTACTTTTCAAATAGTTGGTTGCAAACAAATGCAAAATGCACATGTTTTTTTTTATATACGTGTTATATATATATATATATATATATATATATATATATCCCTCCTGTCATAGAGTAACAGGCTATCAAAAAATTCGTCAAACAAAGCAATATTTGATGAAAAGAAAAAGGATTACAAAGATGCCTTAAAAAATCTGGCCATAAGACCATTCTAGAATACAAACCCCAGCCAAGCAGACAAATGAAAAACAATAATAAAAATTGAAACATTATCTGGTTCAACCCACCGTTTAATCAAAATAGAACAAATATTTTTTAAGCTAATTGATAAACATTTTCCAAAAAACTCAGAATTAAACAAAATTTTCAGTAAGAATTCAATCAAACTGAGTTATAGCTTTAGTGCACTAGTAATTTAGAAAATTACATGTAAAAAAGAAAATGCCAGAAACCTAAATAACAACGTACAAAATAACATCACTAACAACTTAACAAGAAATGTAACTGTAAGGATAAAAACAAATGCTCATTTAACGGACTTTGTAATACAACAAAAGGGATTATTTATAAAGCAAAAACTACATGACATACATGGTCAAAGTAAAAAATATTTACGATCGATCAAAGGTATTGTTAGTTCTAAAGTAAGTTATTAAAACTAAAACAACATGAAAGGAAACTAAACCCAAGGTACATTTACACATTTATTACAGGCCAAATAGTCAACGAATATAAGACAAAAACATTTACATCAATCGGAAATATTTAGGGTTTATAAGACTCACCAAAAGGTGGTGGAATTAGTGTTCTTGTAGCTCAACTCATGTTGGAAATTTTCAACGCTACCGCTCACCTCCTTGTCCAAAGGCTCACTCCCAATCCTACACTGCCCAAGGACAGATTACCCCTTTCCGGTCCTTTTTATTTTTTGTCCCCACAGTAGTTTTAAAGTTAGATGGAAAAATCATAAGTTTACATTCAAACTGGAAAGTCTCAAAAATTGTACAAAAATTGTGTGGAAATTAAAATTGAAATATGGAAAAGACGCCGATATAACTTGAAGCATAGTAAAAAGAAAATAGCCAAACGGTGATAAAGTATGCAGATTATGTCAGGAGTAAAAATTGGCAATTATGTTTGGTTCCCAGACGGAAATAAATTACTAAATGAAAGAACAGAAATTATGCCCAAGTGTAACCATACCAATAAATATCTACTAGGATCATATAATCATGGATGAAAGTGTTCTAAGACCCTTAGTAACGTCTGCTAATTTTGAAAATTGAGCGTTCATAAAAGATCTCTGTTGCGTGAGCGCTTGAAAAACAGTAAAATCAGTTTTTGTAAATCGTCTGAAGATACCTAGAGGTAGAAACCTAGGTTGAGAAATAACTCGGTTCCAAATGAAAAATATTCAAAATTTCTACAATATAATTGTATTGAATTCTTTTTAATACAACTGTGTACTGGTCTAATTTAATTATGACCAAAAAATAAGTAACTAACTATATGTGTGTGTGTGTGTGTGTGTGTGTATTTAGTTAGCCAACTTTCCTTGAAGTTAATTAGTCAACTTTCCCTGAAGATCCAATTTGGTGAAACCTTGGTAGGTTCGTTGGCTCTCTAGGTTAGTTATTTACCATATATATATATATATATATATATATATATGTCGATAATATATCAATGCGAAATATGGACGAAGGAAAACCCAAACAATATAAAAGTCTATATAGGGAGTACTAAAAACACTCTAAAGCAGAGAATTTACCAGTATACCTCTTCATTTAATAATAGCAAATACAGAAATAGAACATCCCTATCGAGATATCATTGGTACCTAAAGGAAAAAAAAAAGACACCCAAAATAAAGTGGAAAAAAGACGCTAAAACATGTAAGTCCTTAAATGAACGATGTTCATTATGCTTATATGAAAAACTATATTATTAGATCCCTTAAAATAAAAATTTATTAAATAAACGTAACGAAATTAATGTCATATGTAGACATTGTAAATTATTCACATTAGAAAATGGATAAATAACATTGTCATGCTCACCGATGAATTAGGTAAAAATAGAAATGAAAATAAAAATAAAGTCAAAGATAGAATAATTTAGTTCTCTTTTTTTTCCTTTTTTTTTAAATTCTCTCCCCTCCCCCTTTGTATCAGGATAGTAAACTTTACAGCAAATTGATAGATGTAACGAAAAAATAGCAGTTCGGGGTTTACTCGAAGGAAAGCAGACAAGAGGGGAATAGGGTCAAGGAAAAAGAAAAAAGTTGGTTAGCACGTAAATTCCTTGAGGTCAAACCCCTAAGTGAATGGCTATTCTGAACACACACACACACACACACATACATTCACAGTAAACCGAAAGCATTTGTCATTTGAATGTAAATCGTCTGCACAACCACACCAGCATTGCCTGATGATGAGAATTAACCTCGAAACATAGAAATTTCCATGTAGCAATGAAAAATTGACATAACCATATATATATATATATATATATATATATATATATATATATATGGGAAAAACTACTAAAAAGTTGTAAGTTTGAAAATGTATTTTTTTGACAGTATTTGTTTATTTCTATTATTATATAGATATATTATTATCATATTATGTAAATATAATAATAGAAATAAACAAATACTGTCAAAAAAATACATTTTCAAACTTACAACTTTTTAGTAGTTTTTCCTATACGTATTAAGACAGTATACGGGGATCATCACTATGTTATATATATATATATATATATATATATATATCTTAAGAAATACATTAAATCCGACATAATTTTCATTTATTTGTTTAAGCATTATTTTTAATGAATGCTCGTATTTGGATTAGTATTCTGTTTTTTTTTTTATAATTAAAATGGTGTATTTCATTATGTCTACTGGCCCGAATAATCTAGAAATCTTTTTAGGAAAATATGCGGAGGATGCATTTCTCAATTATTCAAAATAAATCTGCAGCTGAAGCTCACAGAATTATTGTTGAGATTTACGGCGACCATTGCTCTTGTTGGAAACAGCATGTAGATAAAAAAAAAAAAAAAGAAAAGATTTTTGTTGAAAATCAAGGACGCTCTGGCGCACCAAAAAAGTTTGAAGACGAAGAATTGGAATTAGTCTATATTTCTGAGATGAGGTAGTATTTACAGTATTTACATTATTGAGACTATTGTCTTCATCTTTGTTACAATTTGTATGACGTTTGTCTGTATTTATGAGATAAGGTAGTATTTACAGTATTTACATTATTTGGTCTATTGTCATCGTCTTTGTTGCAATTTGTACAAAGTTTGTCTATATTTCTGAGATTTCATCTTTGTTGTCGTTTGTATGACGTTTGTCTGAATTTCTGAGATGAGGTAGTATTTACAGTATTTGCAATATTTGAACTATTGTCCTCATCTTTGTTGCTATTTGTATGATGTTTCGGCCGTTGTACGCTCCAGCCTTCTTCAGGTGCTAGGAATTTCGAACCGAACCTTTTACTACAATCACTGGGGTATATGTACTCCATTCCTTGCGTAGTATTGCCTCTTTCGGAAGTCACGAATTATCTCTCTCTAATCCTGTAAGTTACTTCTTCACTACTGCTGTAGCCTGGTATTGAACTCACAACTCTTTGGGTCAAGTCACAGGAACTGACCAACATCTATATCCACCAAGTACAGAGATGAACACGTACACGTCTATATCCACCAAGTACAGAGATGAACATGTATTACGGAGTGCCGGAGAAAATCATTAGTATTAAAAATTGAAATATGAGCTCTGGTAAAAATACTAGAGAAAACCATTAACATCAAAAAATTGCAATATGAACTCTGGTAAAAAATGGTTACTGAACATCAGGTTTATAAGTCCCCAAAATTCAGTTGTTCTTGTCCTTAAGGACATTCAAACGTCTTCTTGTCACATAGGGAACAGCTGCTTCAATGGTTAAAAAAAAAAGGATAGGTTTTTGTATTGTATCACGACCAGCTATGAAAATGGATAAACTATGATAGGCATAAGCGTTGAAGATCGTCGGGTAAGCCTAGACATGCATCAACATCGGTGGTAAAGCCGAATATCCATGGGTCAAAGCTTCTGCTCTACATTTGGTGGGATCAGCTGGGTGTAGTTCAAAAACTGACCAAAACCATCACGGGAGATCGCTATCGACTACAATTCATGCTTCTGAGCCGAGCACTGAATAAAAAAAAAATGACCGCTATACGAACAGAGACACGAAAAAGTGATTTTGCAACATGACAACGCTAGGTCACATATTGCAAAACGGGTAGAAACCTACTTGGAATCGCTTACTCCACCCGCCATATTCACCAGACATTGCCCCGTCTGATTATCATTTGTGCACATGGCCTGGGTAAACAGCACTTTCTTTCTTATGAAGGGTCGACTCGTGGTTAGTCTCAAAAGACGTGTCGTTTTTACGACATAAAATTCAAATGTTGTCAGAGAGATGGGAAAAGCAGTGGCTTGCGATGGACAATACTTTCAGTGACATGTTTCTTACTAATTTTTTGTAAATAAAAGATTACTTTTCATGAAAAATCAGCGAGAACTTATTCAAGGTCCTAATATTTGTGTGTGTGTGTGTGTGTGTGTGTGTGTGTGTGTGCGCGCGCGCGCGTGTGTGTGAAACATTATTATTTCTGCAACTTTTCAATATCAGAAAAAATGTTGCTTATCCATTTCATCTGGTTCTCTTATTGTTTTTGTTGACATCTGATCTTTGTTTAGTGTACGAGGAAGTCAGAAAATATTGGGGGGGGGGTGGGGGGGGGGAAACTTTTTTTTTTAGTTGCACTTATACACGCACCGTCTACTCCCAAGCAGTTTTAGCGCCAGCCTGTGTTTATTTGATATATCAGCCAGTTAAGTGATATACGTGATACGCGCTTGGTCGATCATGACTAGAAAGAGACAAGACTGACTGGGCAGAATATTTTCCCGTAGTAGGTTGCCATTACTTTCTGCGTGACACTGGTTGCCAACCAAGGCTATAGAAGCCAATCTGTTTTGCTATTTAACACATAGCTGGAGGGAGAAGAGACAAATTCATACATTTTTCAAGGGTATTTGCACGTAAGTCAATACAATGAATTCAACTGGAATTCGAACTCGGCTCTCTGATTTCTCGTTCTGAGCTGATATCCACAGCACCACAGCGTATATCCTTTGATATATGCATTTTAAAAATTATCAAAAACAAAACAAAAAAAAAACAGTTTGAAAATTTAAAACTTCATTTGCTAAAATTTAGATTTGATTTGCTCTGTTGAACGTTATGATTTTTTAAATTTATTTTAAAATTTAATATTTTCATTTAATTTGTTTCAAAATTTCAGTTGAAGAACTTATAGTATAAATATTCAAAAATTTAAATGTCATATCAATAGTTATCTCCTGTTTTCATTTTTTTTTATAATCGTTTCACCCCAAACAAAGCTGAAACGCTACTGGTGCACATGGGATTACAGTGAGAGAAAAACAAGGTACAGGGGATGTCGAGGAAAGGATAAGAGAAGGATGGGAATTAAGGAGATAGAAGATAGCAATTGACGTTACAGTCAAACTTTTGGAGATTGTAGCTATCAAGGAAGCAAGTATATGGAAGAAAGTTCCACAGACAGGAAATGTATAAAAGAAACTGATAGGATAGAAGTGGTGGTTACAGTTGACTATATTTATGGTAAATGGGTGGGACCTAAATGCCAATCTAGTAGCACGAGTAAATTCATGTTGTCGAAGCACAAGGGAAAGAAGGTCGTCAGAGCAGAAGCAGCGAAAATATTTGTAGAAAAGCCAGAGGGAAGCCACATCCCATCAACAGTATTCAATGCACGGACAAAACCTCTTCTTTTATTGTTTTTTCTCCTTAATAATATTTTTCTTTTGGTAGTTCTTTGAGATTAGGTTGTATTTACAGTATTTACATTGTTTGGACTACTGTCTTCGTCTTTATTGTCATTCTTACGACATTTCGGCCGTTGTACGCTCCGGCTTTCTTCAGGTGCTAGGAATTTCAAACCAAAACCTTTATTATGATCACTGGGGTATATCATTCTCATTCCATGTGTGATATCACTTCTGATAGCCATGCAGTTATCTCCCTTTAACGTAAGTTATTTGTTCTTTGGGTCAGGTCACTGGAACTAACCAACGTCTATATCAACTGGGTCATGTATCCTTGAGGACATCAGTGTATGAATTTTTGGGACTTATAAACCTTAATGTCTCAGTAATCATTTTTTACAATAATTCATATTGCAATCTTTTGATGCTAATGATTTTCTCTATTATGTTTTAGCCGAACTCATATTGCAATCTTTTCCTTTTACTTATATTCTTAAGCACTCTGTAACTCCCTGCGTCTTAGTCTCTTAATTGCCTTTCTTGGGGTGAAATGATTAAAAAAAAATATGTCTGAAAAAAAGTATTAAAATATGTCTGAAAAAAAGTATTAAAATATGTCTGAAAAAAAGTATTAAAATATGTCTGAAAAAAAGTATTAAAATATGTCTGAAAAAAGTATTAAAATATGTCTGAAAAAAAGTATTAAAATATGTCTGAAAAAAAAGTATTAAAATATGTCTGAAAAAAAGTATTAAAATATGTCTGAAAAAAAAGGATTAAAATATGTCTGAAAAAAAAGGATTAAAATATGTCTGAAAAAAAGTATTAAAATATGTCTGAAAAAAGTATTAAAATATGTCTGAAAAAAAGTATTAAAATATGTCTGAAAAAAAGTATTAAAATATTTTTGATATGTTTTTTTTTTTTTTTACTCTTAAAATCCCCACTTCACTTATTGCAGCTGCAGAGAAGCCCAGTTGTTTAGACGTAAGGTAATGTCTTTTGGTTACTTTCCCAAATGTTTTCTCTAATAATTTCCTTCCGCCATCTGTTTCATTTTTGTTTTTTTTGTTCCTTCCCCACCCCTAACTGCTTGATTTGTAACGGCTACACCATCTTTATGCATGTCCTGTTGCAGGTGGTGGTTACAGTTTAGTTTGCATTGAGCTACACATTTGTTTGCAATTTTCTCACAAGTTCGGCCACTAACACCTCTCTCTCTTCCCTCGCACTTTCTCCCTTTCTCCCCCTCTCTTTCTCTTTCTCTCTCCCCTCCCCTCTCTCTCTTTCTCAGTTTTAAACCTCTCCCTTTCTATTCTCTTACCTCTCCCCCTTGGAGGCATGTTTGATGACGACGATGATGAATATTATTATAATTTGGGACTTACATCATGAGAAGTATCCACCACAACCACCACCGAAAAAGAGTGTGAGGCTCTTTTATGCGTGTTTGGTTATCGATGAAAAGAAAATTTTGATTATGCCTTTTCCCTTTCCCTTTTATTTCCCCATCAACCGTCTCTCTCTTGCTTACCAGACAGTCCCTATCTTGCCTTCTCTCTCTTCCCTAGCTATCAATGTCTCTCTTTCTGTCTCTCTGTCTCTGTCTCTGTCTCTCTCTCTCTCTTCTCTGCCTGTCATGTCATTCCCTCTTTCACTTCCACTCTCACTCTCTCTATTCTGCCTATCAATCTCTTTTTTACCTCTTCTCTCTCTCTCTACCCTGCCTATCAATCTCTTTCTCATCTCTCTCTCTCTCTCTCTCTCTCTCCCTCCCTCTACTTTGCTTATTAATCTCTTTCTCAGCTTCTTTCTCTACTCTGCCTATCAATCTCTCTTAACTCATCTCTCTTTCATTTTTCCAACAGCCTTCTCTCTCTTGCCTACCAGTCAGTCTCTTTCTTGCCTTCTCTCTCTCTCTCTTTCCTCCTCCTCTCTCTCTTCTCTTCCTGTTATTCACTCTCTTACCTCCACTCTCTTTCTACTGTGCCTATCAGTCTCTCTCTCTCTCACCTCCTTTCCCTTTCATTTCCCCATCAACCTTCTCTCTTTTGCCTACCAGTCAGTCCCCTTCTTGCCTTTTCTCTTTTCCCTAGCTATCAATCTCTCTCTTTTCTCCTCTCTCTTCTTTCTCTGCCTACCAATCTCACTCCCTTCTCTGCCTATCAGTCTCTCTCCCCCTCTCTTATTTTTCTGCCAATAAATCCTTCTCATACTTCTTTTTGTTTTCTCTGCCTATCAATCCCTCTTGCCTCCTTTCTTCTCAAATCCTCTCACACTTCCCCTCTCTCTTCACTGATTATTAGTCTCTCTCTTCACCATCAATGCCTCTCTTACGTCTTCTCTGTTAGTCTTCTCTCATTTCTTCCCTCCTCTCTGTCTATCAATCCCTCCCTATATATTCTATGTGAATCTCTTATTTATTAACCTCCTCTTTATTCCCTGCTTATCAGTTTCCATTCCTCCTGCCTCCTCTCTTGCCTCTACTTTCCTATCAATCATTCTCTCCCCCTTGACCAATCTCCCTTTCTTCTCTCAACCCCCATTTCTCTACTCTTGCGAAAAGCTCTCCTCGAATCCCTTTCTTTTGTTTCTATCGCCTCGCTTTAGCTTTCTCTTTTTCTTTCCCTTTGTTTTCTTTCTCCCTTTTCACTTTCTCCTTCCTTTCTCTCACTTGTTTTTCCCTTTCCTCCTTTCTCAAGTTTTTTTCTTATCGTCTCTCTCTCTCCCTCTCTAAATCCTTGTTAAGATGCTTTGTACGGAATATTCTACTAGCAATTTTCACGATGAGAATACAAATGGCGGTGATTATCTAGATTATTTTCTGTATCCATCTCACAGATCCCATGATTCTTTCAAAAGAACAAAAAAAAAAAGGAAAAGAAAAAAGGCAAACGTAAATAAATTGCAAATGATAAATAAAAATATTAATATTATTACAAGTGGGCTCGTACAGTGAACGTTTATCAGAAGAATTACCATGAAAATATTTCTAGAAATTCTGCTTGTAACAACATGGTTAAGATCTGGAAATCCAATCTTGATCGTAAGATCAAAATACAAGTTTTTCGCGCACGTATTGAACCAATCTTACTCTATGGATCTGAAACTTGGACTCTTTCAGCAAAACAACAGCGCCGTTTAGATGGATGTCATACTCGTCTTCTCAGAAGAGTACTTGATCTTTCATGGCGAAACCACCCAACTCTAGAAATGGTATATGGAGACCTACCAAGAGTATCAACCTTAGTTTAAAAAAAGACGTGTCCAGTTTGCTGGTCATTGTGCACGTGCCACAGATGAACTTGTTTCATCGTTTGTATTATGGAGGCACCCATCATCTCGCAGTCGATTTCGTAAGTTAACCTTTCCAGACAGGATACATAGAGATACATCTATTGCCAAGGAAGACCTTACAGGAGCTATGACAAATAGGGAATACTGGAAGGGTGTAGTGAGTTCTATCTCGGCCGAGGCCGCAGAATGATGATGATGATTTCTAGAAAAAGATGCAGGAAAAATAAGTAAAACTAGTATAAGGGATAGAAGACAACAGAAAAACAAGAATTAAGAAGAGAGAACATAACGATTGACATTGCATTTAAATTTTTGAAGATCAAAGTTGACTGGGAAGCAAGAAGCCAGAAGAGAGTTCCACAAGTGAGGGAGGAAACTGTTAGCATAAGACTAATAATAATATGAGCGGAAGAAAACATAATTAAGGAGAGAGAACAATAAAAGAACAAGAATTAAGAATTTAAAATTTAAATGTTTGAAGATCAAAGTTGACTGGGAAGCAAGAAGCCAGAAGAGAGTTCCACAAGTGAGGGAGGAAACTGTTAGCATAGGACTAATAATAATATGAGCGGAAGAAAACATAATTAAAGAGAGAGAACAATAAAAGAACAAGAATTAAGAATTTAAAATTTAAATGTTTGAAGATGAAAGTTGACTGGGAAGCAAGAAGCCGGAAGAGAACTCCACAAACAAGAAGTATGACAGAAGAACTTGTTAGCCGAGAACTTACATACTTCCATACCAACTGTAAAAATGATTGAGAACTTACTGCAAATGATGTACGCGGCTTAAATTCATAGAGTCGAGGTACCATAGAGGAAAGTTCAGTATTTTTTAATCATTTCACCCCCAAGCAAAGCGGAACCGCCTCTCGTGCGCAAGGGGTTACAGTCAGAGAAAAGACTTGGTATAGTTGGTATTGAAGAAAGGATAAAAGATTAACATAATTCAAGAAGATAGAAGATGGCAATTGATCTTGTTTTTAAATTTTTGAAGATCAAAATTGACTAGAAAAAAGAAGTCAGAAGAATGTGTGTGTGTGTGTGTGTGTGTGTGTGTGTGTGTAACGAAACGTTGACAGAAAATCGATCTGTCTGAAAAGCGAAATAATGGTTTGACTAAAAGGTTTGCTTTGTTTATTAAGTAAATTTTCTATCCTAATAAGCGAACGAACTTAATAAGCCAAAGGTAATCAACTGTAGTATGGCGTTCAAGGAAAAGATGATTAATCATACAATTTCGAAACGACTTCTTAGAAAGCAGGACCTGACCTCAATCCCAGGTAGTCTGAATGTAACATCTGTGATTGAAACTTTATAACCAATGCAAAACTTGCGAGTTATCTAAAATCTTATGTCAGTAACCAAGGCCAAGCAGATCATGTTGACAGCATACAGGAAATTTATGTCAGTTTTTGTGGCAAAGTATATGGGGCATGAGAAGGCATGAAGAGTCACATTATAGTGCTATATAAACTTTAAGACTATATAAACTTTAAGACTATATAAAATTTAAGACTATATAAACTTTAAGACTATATAAACTTTAAGACTATATAAAATTTAAGACTATATAAACTTTAAGACTATATAAACTTTAAGACTATATAAACTTTAAGACTATATAAACTTTAAGGCCATAGACAATTTTTTAATGGGCCATGTATATCAGTCAGTTAAGTGCCATACGTGATACACGCTTGGGCGATCATGTCTCGAAAGAGACATGACTGACTGGGCAGATTATCCCGCAGTAGGTTGCCATTGCTTTCTGCGGTAGACTGGTTGCCGGCCAAGAACCCAGTCTGTCCTACTGTTTAACCCATAACTGGAAGGAAGAGACGGATTAATACCTTTCCCAAGGGTATTTGCGCGTAAGTGAATACAATGGATTCAACTGGAATTCGAACTCGGCTACCCGGTTTCGCGTTCCGAGCCGATATCCACTGTACCACAATGCACATCCTTATATATGTATATATATAGCCATGTATATAGGAAACCTATAGAAATGAAGAGAGGACTTTTGTGGCTCTTATGTACTCACTGCCACTGAGTCAAAAATTACAAAAATAATCTTCTCCTGCTAAGTGACAACAGATACCTCCATGCAAATGAACAATAATGGACTGCATTGGATAAATTTTCGTCTAAATTACGCAAAAATGAAAATAACACTATCTTATTTTAACATATATTTACCAAAAGTGCACAAAAACATTTTGACATGCTAAAGAGTAAATTTATTCAATAAAATTGCTATTGGCTACAACCATGGCATGTAGACGATTTCGGAATTTTCTGCGACTCTTCTGAATGGTCTCCTTGTTTAAGTTGGTGAATACTGCCATATTTCTTCCCTTCCGTTTATTTTCGGTATTACAAGGAGTTTTGCTGGCCTGTTGCTCAAATGTGCCCCACACATATTAGTGAAGGTGGTTGCAATCTGAGGAGTTAGGTGGCCAGATGTAAGGGGTGATGTGATTGCAGTAATTGTCTGACAGCCATGACTGGACTCTCCTGCTTGTGTGGCATGGTACAGAGACCTGTTGCTAGATATGCGGTCTTCCAGCAGTCACTCGCTTGGCCCAGGGCAGTACTATCTTGTCAAGGCACAAGGCATTCCAGGTTATGTCTGAGGCCCTGCGGGAACATAGCATCGTCATCACTGGTGATCACTGAAAACACCATGATATTGACTGGATATATTATCCAACTCTTTCCAAATCCTCTGCACTGTCCTCAGATTGACACCTAAACACACTAAAATGTTCATATTGGAGCTTCCGGCGCTAATGCCAAGCAGTACAGCCTGTTGTTTCCAAATTTCTGGCGGTGCTGTTTTTCTCTCAGATGGTGCCCAATACTATATTGTGCTGTTGTCAAAATAAAAACAATCCATTCACATGCACGAAATGAAGAAGAGAAAATGGCAAAAATTTAGCCATCGCACCTTGTATATTCTACAAGAACGTGAAGGAATTAAATTGTTTTTTGTTACTATCATTCAGAAAAGTTTATTTAAAGTTCATATTTCTCTCATTATAGGCATTATTATTTCAGACGCTTCCCTGAGGAGAAAGAGAGAGAGAGAGAGAGAGAGAGAGAGAGAGAGAGAGAGAAATGGCGAAAATTTAGCCATCGCACCTTGTATATTCTACAAGAACGTCAAGGAATTAAATTGTTTTTTGTTACTATCATTCAGAAAAGTATATTTAAAGTTCATATTTCTCTCATTATAGGCATTATTATTTCAGTGATGTTGTAATCCCCCCCGCACCAGCGCCACCAGGTCTCAGGCTTGCGTAGATGTGTGTTGCGTGCATTAACTGGCCGTAAGTTAGCCGCACCTGAGGCTGCAGCCGGTCGCCTGCCGTTCCGTACCCGTGTGATCGAAAGTGTTAATGATGTGTCGAGACGCATTACTCCTTCTGCCACGTTGTGATTTCTGATCTCAAAGCGAGTTGAGGACTTGGGGGATGGTCATCTTCGTGCTGCATTCGGCGACAACTGCAAATGAAGAGGCGGGGTGGGTGCCCAATTCAAGAAAAGGGGAAAACAGACAAAAGCCAGTCTATGTAAACTAATGATTATATTTGTAACTCTTTGTACATCAAAAAAAGAATTAATAAAAAAAATACTTTTTCTCAGAGTCCGCAAACAAGTGCCGCTACTATGTCTAGTCGTCGTTAGAGGTAAGACAGTCACTGACTTTTTATACTACTCCTTTCCTTTCTCTCTGCTTAGCGGTGGTGGACGTGTCTTTTAATGTGAGAGAGAATTTCTCGTCTCAACTGTCTGGGCCGAATAGCTCTCCACCGTATCTTGAGCGTGTCTCGTTTTCTTTTTCTAAATTCGTTCTACATTTTGTTAAAAATGCTTCGATATGGCGCGGGGTTGGCTGGAGATCGGGGTGTTTTTCCCCAAAAGTCTAATGTCAATTTTGTGTATCTGGCTTTAATGATATCTGCCTGATATCGTGCTGATATCTGCCGACCTGAAGCCTTGGAGACAAAGGTTGTTGATTTTGTACATTCACATGCCAGCGTTAATTATAATTCCTCTTATTATGTGGGTAGTTCTTTTCGAAGTCAGCCGATAATTCAACTTTGGTTGACCTCAGACGCTTCCCTGAGGAGAAAGAGAGAGAGAGAGAGAGAGAGAAAGAGAGAGAGAGAGAGAAAATCAACAGGCAAGAAAGAAAAAGTTCTCTCTCCTTAGCGACGCGAACTTCCACGTGGTTTGTCTTCGATTGCTGTCATATAGATCAATGTCATTTTGTGAGTGCCTTATGTCGTGCCTCTCTCTCTCTCTCTCTCTCTCTCTCTCTGCCAGCCACCCCCAGCGCCTATTCCTCTCTTTTTCTCTTTCTTAGCTCTTCCCAAGAAAAAGAAAAATGTACACACACTGAGATATTCTTCAACTATCTATTCAGGAGTTTGAATCCATGGTCTGTGTTACAATATAATCGCACAGTTTCTCAAAAAATGGTATACGAACGGCTTCTTCATCATAGCCTACAGCGGTGAATTTGGTTGTATATGGTAGTAAATATATTATATCCACACACAAACTATATATTATCGATTTTCTGCACTATTGTAAGAATCGCAACCTTGAAACTTTTGAATATCGTTTCTTATATCTTTGTCTATGAGTGCATCAAATTTGATTAAAATCGGACCATTCCTTCTATAACCCGACTTTTTCGATTATCAATTTTCGATATTTATCGGGTGTACCTCGACACAAAACCTAGCTAAGAATACTCGCAGACGCTTATAGTACAACTGTGTAAATTTTCAAGAAAATCGGTTCAGCCGTTTCGGAGTCTATAGGTAACGGACACACACACACACACACACACACAGACAGAAACACAGACAAAGTTCCATTTATAAATAAGTTTATATATATATATATATATATATATATATATATATATATATATATAAACTTATTTATATATATATATATATATATATATATATATATATATATATATAAGGAACAAAGAAAATAATTACAACGTTCAAAACATTAATTTAAAACAGTGCTCAGTATAAAAATAGAGCAATGAATATTTATTACTATTACTTTAGAACATGTTCAAACTACAAACTACTACAAAATCGTTTGAAAAGAACAGTGTCTCATCAGACAGTTAATAATGATGGTAATAAACGTTTTATTGAAAAAAAACACACCACTTTCCTTTTATTTTTGGAAATCTTTTTGTACGAGGTAAAAAGATATAAAAAAAAGTGGGGAAAAAGAAAGAGGGAAGAAAGATAAGAAAATAATATGAGAAATCAAGAAAAGAAAAAGGAAAGACACAGAGGAAATAGAAAGTAAAGAGGAAAATAAGGTGAGAAAGTATTGAGAGGGAAAGGAGTCAATTGAAACGGCTAAGAGAGAGAAATTTTAAATTTAGGCAGGAAATGAATTGTAGACAGATATTGATATTGATTACATGGTGCCTAAGCTCAAATCTTTTGGCATTTGAAAAAAATGAGGAATTATACTTCTATAAAGGAAAGAGAAAGAAAGTGGAAAGGGAAATATACAAAAGGAGTAGAAAGTGAAGAGGAAAATTAAAAGGAAAAAGTGAGAAAATGCATAGAGAGAAGAAAGGGGAGAAACAATAGAAACGGCTAAGAAAGAGAAATGTTAAATTTTAGCCGGAAGTGAATTGCAGACAGATACAGACCTTGATTACATTGTTTCAAGCTAACTCTTTTGTCATTATTAATTTTTTTTTTCATCCTATTTGTAGTTATCGTGTATCTGTTTGCAATAAAAGAGTTTGATATGTTTAGGGTCTTTTGTGAACGTACCAGATTCTGTTTAATGTGTGTTGAGGTTTTTGAAATATTGTCTTATTTCTTCATCCACAATGTGGTTTGGGAAGTCTATATGAATGAGACTCTGCTTAATGTTGTCTTTTTGTGAAGGAGTTGATTTGTGTTCGGTTAATTACATTGTGTATAAGTGCTATTTTATAGTAGTTAAGGCATTCACAGTTATAGTTGAGAGTGCAAGAGTTGTTGCTGGTTGGTTTTTTATATAGTGAGGTAGTAAATGTTATTGTTTGTGTCTATTAAAAAATCAACCAGTAAAGAAAAAAAAACATGTCTGACGATTCGTCTATTTCTAGACATCTACAACAACATTGCTGTCTACATTCACAATATAAAAAGATAATGATCGCTAATACAACTATCATACACCAAGAAAAAAAAAAGCAAACTACAGATTCTCGAGGCAATATTCATTAAAAAAACTTAGGCCGTCAATTAATAGAGTCAGCTATGAATATTGTAATAATGTTCTAAAATGTTTATACAAAGAAAAGTTTTTCATGCTTTAACACGTGCATTGTAATACCGTATCCTGACCCCACTTGACCGACGTTCTCCACAAAACCGACCGCTGGTCCTGTATGGTCCAGTATTACAGTTTAAGCCTGAGTCTGTGGTTCCAAATATCGATTTGATGCCACCCTCCAGCCACATTGTGATTTTTCATCCTAGAGAGCAGTTATCAGATTGTAGAAATCCGAAGCTCCCCATTGGTCCATCTGTAAGTTCGTAGGGTGAGAATCGGGTTAACAGAAAAATAAATATAACCAAGTAGATTCGATTTTGGGAAGACAAAAGTTTTTATGTTTAAATACAAACAAACAAAAATCCTTGTTGCAAAAAGTTGAATGTCTCTTGTATATGAACTATAACCAAACAAAATAAAATACTTCAAATAATTTCTGTGAAGGAGAGCTGGGGCTTTTGTTTAACCCCTTTTTGGTTTGTTTTTAGCGCGACTTCTCTACTCCATGTGCGTTGTGGTGCAGTGGATATCGGCTCGGAACGAGAAATCGGGGAACCGAGTTCGAATTCCAGTTGAATCCATTACATTCACTTACGCACAAATACCCTTGGGAAAGGTATTAATCCGTCTCTTCCTTCCAGTTATGGGTTAAATAGAAGGACAGATTGGGTTCTATAGCCTTGGCTGGCAACCAATCTACTGCAGAAAGCAATGGCAACCTACTGCGGGATAATCTTATGCCCAGTCAGTCATGTCTCTTTCGAGACATGATCGCCCAAGCGTGTTTCAGGTATGGCACTTGACTGACTCTACTCCAACCGTCGACGTTTCCCTTCACAGTGGTGGTAATAGTAGTAGTAGCAGTGTTTAGATGTTAGCAGAAGTAATTTGCTTCTTCGGTCTTCGTATCAGCAACACACACAACGGACGTTTCCTTTCAATCTCTGACGTCACTCAACTCAATTCAGCTGCATTCGAAGATAGTCAAAACCCCAACTCCTCTTCTGGCAGACTCAATCTTAGACCAAAGTGCCTTCTCGGCAGCCCACTACCAACTCAATCTAACAATTTAAGATATGCTTTTTCATTGAAAAAAAAAACAAAAACGGCATTACATGTGATTCGGCTGTGACCAATCTCCTAACACTCGCAAGGCTCGTAACAGGCATTTTTATTATTTATCCATCTTGTCCTTTTGCATTGCCTGCATTGTTTTTTGTTTATAAACAAATCTTTATCAATCTAATTTGAAATTAAAATTCTCAAAGAGGACACATCACTCTTTATCCATCGGCCGTCTTAGGTTTCATATACCATTGTTGTAGATTCTTTCCTAAACAAAAGACGAACACACAAAAGACCTATATATGATCCATTGCTAAAGATGCAGCTAAAATGTACCACTCTAGTAAGTACCTGACTCTTCATGCTATCCTCTACATTTATAAGAGCCAGATCAGGCTGAAGATGAAATACTGTTGATATATTTGGGTGGGGTCTGCCTAGACCTCACTTTCCAGTTTTAATAGAGTTCAGAATTGTCTTAGAGTCCTTGTTGGAGAAAAATTATTTACCCCACTCCAACCTCTCTCTCACAGTGGATATCGACTCGGAACGGGAAATCGGGGATCCGAGTTCGAATTCCAGTTGAATTTTCCTCACATGCAAATACCCTTGGGAAAGGTATTAATCTGTCTCTTCCCTCCAGTTATAGATTAAATAACAGGACAAATTGGGTTTCTAGCCTTGACTGGCAACCAGTCTACCGTAAAAAGTAATAGCAACCTACTGCGGGATAATGTTCTGCCCACTCAGTCATGTCTCTTTCAAGATATGATTGTCAAAGCGAGTATATTTGTATCTGTAACAAGAACAGTGCTATTAAGAGTTTCGCTTTAACATGTAAATAATTATACAATTTTAAGGAATATAAGTTGTATATTGTGGTGGATAGGAAATTAAGAATTAAAATCAACTTTCTTCTTCACTTTTACAAAAATTCACAATGACGTGTGAAATCCTGGTTTTGCTGCATAGAAAAAGAATTGACCTCGTGCTGACAGAAAAAGTCGAAACCGGATTTCACGAGTAGATGTTAAATTTGGTTTCTGACCAATGGGAGCGATTTGCAAGACCATAAAGACTTCGCAATCCGGCGCAAAAAAATCTAAAAATATATAAATGACTTCGATCAGCGTCAGTCAGTCAGGGATGGAAGCAGCAGAGACAAGCTAAAATGTAATAAGGCAGAAACTTCAAGTCGACCCAGACATAAAGTCACGTCGGACATCCTCCTCTTTCTCATGTGCTGATTCCTTTTACTTCTTCTTCATTCAAAGACATTCCTACCAAACAAACACTCATACATACATACATACGTACGTACACATAAACTCTTTCCAACAAATTACTACTATGAACATTTTCTACAACTCTTGATACCCTTAACCTTCTCATTGAACATTAACTTTTACAAATTCTTGTTATTCTTTCCTTTTAATAAATTTCTTTTTTAACATGAAAAATGTTTATTTTATTATTCCCCAATCTTCAACTAACCAGTTTCAAACTTCTGATGATAACCTTCTGATAATTCAGGATAAAACTTGTAAGCTGTCGGGAGTTCAGTTATGTGTGAGAAAAGGCTGAATTAATAAACATTAACCATCTCTCTACGGTGACAATATCCCATGTTTATAGGATAAATAAAGAATATAAAAGGAAAGAGCGATTGGATCTTAAATAGAAATCATTTTTGTTTTTTGTTTTATCTTACTTGATGAAGGTGGATGAAAAATGATTTAAATCCATCCACATATGTGTGTTTAAACGACAGGTATCTTGTTTCTTTCCCTGTTCAGAAGTAATTCTCTGTACTCAAAGTGAAGATTTCTCTTTCATGAATAGAGTTATCCCCCCTAACATATACAAATCGACAAATAGCGAAAGAAAATCTAGCTTGTTTGGAAAAAATTAAATCATTGCAATATCTTGAAAAGTAGAGCCAATTCAACAGAATTAAATACATTTTCGGATTCAGCACCCATGACTTACCCGAAAAATATTTGAATATCCTGTACCTTTTGAAAAAAAACATTTTTTGCTGGTGAATTGGTTTCTTGTATAATAATTCGATGAACTTTTGTTAAAACTTATAAACTGAATTTAAAAAGCCATGAAGAAAACTTTAATTCAGTTTAGTTTTTTAAAATGTCACCCTGAACACAACATTTCTAAAATTGTAGAAGTACTATCACTTTCTGGAACCTTCTAGAACTTGTTTTTGTTTATTTGTAAGATTGTATGTTATGCTATAGCTATTATAGGATACAAATCCTATATCATCCATCAACTAACTAAAACACACAAAGTAAAATTGCACACCTGCGAAATTGGACCCAAACAATTAAAAGCATTTTGGAAAAACCCAACTATAACAAAGTAAAATTGCACACCTGCAAAAGTGGATTCAAGTGACTACAAACATTTTGGAAAAACCCAGACCAAGCAAAATTCACAAATCAGTGTGAATAGCAAAATTCTGGATCCTGATTGGTTTAGAAATAGAAAATTCATATATGACGTTTTTTCACACCAACAAGTGAAAATGCTCATTGGAGCCGGTCACATGACCAGATTCACTACTTAAGGACATTCTGTGACAGGTCAAAGGCAGTCAAAATGGGAGCAGTATCCAATAGTATCTCACAATGTAAGGAAGAAACTTCAAGCTGACTCAGTCACGTCTCGTCAACCTCTTCCAATTTTCTTTTCTTCTTTTTCAATCCATGCCACCTGGACGTAGGGGCACGTCACAGACTCATTCAACCTTTCCTTGCAATTTTCTTTTTTGCTCCACGCCGCCAAAGAGAACAACAACAACAGGATGTGCTAAGTACAATTTCTTTGTTTGTTTATCCTTCTCTCTCACCCTGTCACCAACCTAACAAAAAAGGGAAAGGAACATAAGACTTTACATTCTGCTACTATCAAACCATGAACTCTAAACTTCTGTGAACATTTTAAATACCTACATTTCTCTTTGAACAATTTTAACTACAAAACTACATGCATTTTCTCTGTGAACATTTTTCTTCTTACAAATATCTTATAGTTTTCAGTTAACAAAATTTCAGTTATATTTTTCTTCTTGCAATTTTGTTATTCTGTTAATAAATCTTTGCTTTAATGGACAAATGAAACATTTTATCCTTCCATATTTCTACATACAACCTTGAACCTTCTGATATTTAAACTATGGGTACTTTGGACATGTTTAGCACAAGGCCAATTTACCAAGAATTACTGAGGCCTCCTACACTATAAACTGTTAAATGCATTGAAAAATACATAAGTACTATTCAATGACAACATTAGCAAATTTGAAAATAAAGCTTCTGCAAGTTTGCAATTTTTGTTTATTTGTAAGGTTGTATGTTAGGCTATAGCTATAAACTATTAAATGTTTTAAAAATACATAAGTTCTATTTAATCACATCATTAGCAAATTGAAAATTAATGCTTCTGAAATATTTTGATATTTTACCCTTATTGCAGCTATGCTAAAATCAACTTTTCAGTTTTGGGGTGACCTTTTTCCAGAACTACAGGGGCCTGACAATATTTTTCGGACACTTTAGTATTCGACTTTCCGAGTACCATAGAGTGGCGAAATTCCTTCAATAGAATAGCATAAACATATAAAGACAATACCTGTAATAAAAATGGAAGAAAATCGATTAGGTAAGGAAAAATATTTATTTTTCATCATTTTTTACAAAACACACGCGACATTATTTTTCGGACATCATTGAAAAACTGTTAATAGTCTGTAATATTACCTTTCTTCTCAATAACTTTTATCAGTCTCTCTTCATAATGATCAAACATATGCACAATAACATCTCTACGTGTTTCTATTAGTTGTTTTTTGGCATCTAGTATCCGTTCCCATAGTTGAGCCACTTTCGTTATTTCAGATCCATCATAGACAAGTTGCGCAAGCATTTCCCAAACATTTTCTATTAAATTTAGATCTGGGCTTTTTGCAGGCCATTCCAAAGTAGTCATATTCACTTTAGCCATCCATTCTTTCATGAGTTTTGACACATGGATGCTGCAATTGTCTTGCTGTAGAACGAAATCATTCCCTATCTCTCTTCTTATCCTTGGTAGGGCTATCTCATCCAGCAACTGTTTGTAGCTTTCGCTGTTCTGTTGTCCTTTCAGCCACTCCAACCATATATTTCCATTAGCAAAGATCATACCCCAAACCATAACTCCTCCTCCTCCCATCTGTCGTTTGTTCAGTACAGCAGGCTCACCCCTTCTCGACCAAGTACACCATCCATCGGGCCCATCAAACTTGAAACGTTTCTCATCAGTAAATATAACCTTCTTAAAGTCAACATGCTTTGTTAACCACCTTTTAGCACACTCCAGTCTTGCTCCTTTGTGTTTCTTTGTTAGTGTAATTTTTTTCTTAACTTTTGCATACTTCAAACCAATCCTATGCAGCGTTCTTTGTACTGTTCGGACGTTTACATCCAAATCACATTTCTCCTTCACTTTTCTTGCTGTAACTTTTTCTCCAGATGTCAAAAGCCGTGTCACAGTCCTTTTCATTCTCCTTTCAGTCCTCTTGCCAATTGATCTTTTCCGTCTTCTCTTCTTTTTCCGCTTGGAGTTTGTCTTCAGCAGGTATTCAACCGTTGATTTCGACAGCTTCAAACCCATGGCGGTCCTTCTGATGCTGAGGCCATCATCCCGCTTCTTCCGTGCCAAACAAACGACTTCTTTTGAATGCATTTTACCTCATTAAACTTAATTGTTTTGCCAGTAAAATAGAACAGATAATTGATTCTAATGATGACAGCTAAGTGTACAAGCAGAAAATTTGCATACAGCAACATATACATGAACTTAGCTCTTAATAAAATAGGATTTTTTGTCATGTCCGAAAAATAGTGTCGCGCAAGTTTTCGCAAAAATCACAAAAAAACTAAAATTATCAACGCCAAACTAAAAACAATGATGACACTAGTAGTGGATTTTCACTCCTCAACTACGTACTTACAATCTCAAAAGTTTTTGGCACTAGTAACCACCTTGAAGTACTTTTTTCAAAGTGTCTGAAAAATATTGTCGGGCCCCTGTAAAACAAATTTGTGTCTTTTTCATTACTTTTGAACAAAAATTCATTGATTTATAACACAGGAACATGGGATTCCAAAAAATCATAAACCTAATATATATATATATAGTGTATCGAGGCAGTAGTTAATTTTCTAAACATATACTGTTAAATATAAGAGACAACGAATTTAAATATATGGTTCTGTTATCATTTACAGAACCGCATTACAAATTTGCTTTTTTTGGTAACTGTGGCCATTGCTTAACAGAGTTTTATGTCAACGCAAGATAAAATCATCACTGATGGTGGATATTTTTGTGTTAACGTCCTTGTAACCTCTCTGAAGATTGCTTATGTGAGCTGAAAGCTTAGAACCCACTTAATGAAAAATTATCCAAATGTTGGAGAATTTTTGTCTTTATTTTCAACTGAAATTAAAGCCAAAATACGACGTTTAGAACAGCTCATGATTAAACATAATAGACATTCATTGTCTCTTATATTTAACAGTACAGTATATATATATATATATAGTGTATCGAGGCAGCAAATAATTTAAACATATTCTGTTAAAACACCACATCTGACATTTGTTTTTGCTCTGTTTTTTTAGCTACTAAATCTCTATCCATTGCTTTTGTTTCAAATAAATGTAAGAAATATATATATATATATATATATATATATATATATATATATATAGAGAGAGAGAGAGTATATATATATATATATATATATATATATATATATATATAGTGAGAGAGAAAGGAAGAGATAGAAAGATTGAGAGAAAGAGAGTGAAAGATAAATATATATAGAGAGAGAAAAAGAAAGTCACAAGCTACCCAATGAAAAAGCAGGAAATTTTAGATTTGTTATGATAAAGAAAAATTAGCTAACATAAAAAAAAATAACATTTTTAGTTTGAACACCACATTTGACGTTTGTTTTTGTTTTGCTTTAAGCGATTAAATTTCTATCCTTTGCTTTTGTAGCAAAAATTCAAACAATTAAATAAACTGTAATAAATTTCCTGTTTTTGGTGTGGCATTCTGTATATATATAATGTCTAAGCCGTACTGATGAGCTGTGATACAGCAAAACATATCTGTCTGCGGATGACTATAGTATATATATATATATATATATATATATATATATATATATATATATATATATATATATATATATATATATATAGAGAGAGAGAGAGAGAGAGAGAGAGAGAGAGAGAAGCGGGGGGAGAGAGGCTGAGAATGAAAAATAAATATGTATATATGTATGTATATATAAATATATATATAGTGAGAAAGAAAGAGAGGAAGATATATATATATATATATATATATATATATATATATGTATGTATGTATGTATGTATGTATATGAAGAGAGAAAGATAAAGATATATATATATACAAGAAGAGAGAGAGAGAGAGAGAGAAAGTTATATACAGCAAGAGAGAAAGAAAGATATATATAGTGAGAAAAAAGATAGAGAGAGGGAGAAAGTGAAAAAGAAAGATATATATATATATATATATATATATATAGCAAGAGTGAGAAAGAAAGAGAAAAAGATAGATATATATATATATATATATATTATATATGTATGTATATCTATATAGAGTGAGAGAGTGAGAGAGAAAGAAAGATATATATATAGCAAGAGAGAAAAAAAAATATAGAGAGAAGAGAGAGAGAGAGAGAAAGAAAGAGAGATTGATAGCGAGTGAGAGAAAAAGATAGATATGCATATCTAGAGAATGAAAACTACAGGGTAACCAACAAATAACCTGGAAATTTTAGATTTACTATATGACGAAAAAGATTAACTAACATAAAAACAATCTAACATTTTTTTTTGTTTTGTTTTTAAGCTAATAAATGTCCTTTGCTTTTTTTTTTAAATAACTGTAACAAAAATTCCAACTATTAAATACACTATACCAAATTTCCCTTCTTTTTTTTTTTTTTTTTTTTTTGTTGTTGTCGGGCAGCCTATAGTATCATTGAGCAAATATTTGCAGACACGATAACAAACTTCATCAATATCTTAAAAGCTTGAGCCAATTGGACAAAACCAATGTTCTTGAATTCAGCAACCAGAATATACCCCAGAAACTTTTTCATCTAATATGCAAAAAACAAATTTTTGTTAGTCAATTTTATTTTACAAAAAATTGCTATTTTATATATATATATATATATATATATATATACACACAAGTATAGGGTTGGTATGTATAGAATAAAATTCCATATACAAAAAACACTATTCTTAAAAACGTGCTCAATACAAAGTGGAGTGAATAATATTTAACTAAAATTTATTATGTAAGTACGTTATAATATCACTACAAAGTAGCTATTTTCTTTCAAAGTCCTTGTGTCACTTGAGAAGATATCAGAAGAGCCAAAACAAAATAGAGACTTTGTAGTGATATTATAGCATATTTATATTATAGTCATTCGCAGACAGATCTGTTTCGCTGTATCACAGCTCATCAGTACGGTTAGACATCCGAATGCTTTTAACCCAGGATAGAAACCCGACCGAATTGGCGTCAGTCGGCGATTCTACCTCTGAGCTATGGGCACTCGGTAAAAGGAGGCAGACTTTTTTAGCATATCATGTATTGTACACCAATTGCCAGAGTGCTCTACTTCATTACTGAATGAGACACACACACACCCTTGGGCATCAACTTTTCTTTCAACATCTTTCATTGAATATGACTGGCAAGAAAGATATAATTAATTTTTTACTTAGTGTTGCAGCATCCTAACATTTTTTTATTTTGTTGGAGATAAGGAACATAAAAATTATTCATAATTTTTATCGACCCAAGCACTTTCGGCCACTTCTACAGACATTTTCAAGGGTGTTTATGTCTCTGTTGTTTCTTTTGCCTCATGTTTTGACTGTAATGTAATTTATTTTGGGTTGTAATTTATTTTGTGTTGTTTTGAAAAATTTTGCTCATTCCAAGCTCTCACTAGCCACATGCGACTGAAATTTGCATGAACATCTTTTTATTAAAAAAAAAAAACTTTCAACAGTCTATTTCCAATATTAAATAAAATTTATGGTAAGTGAGAAATGCTTCATATTGCCTCTTGAATAACGAGATGTTTTTGACATTGGCATTTATTTTGTATTCCTGTATTTTCAATCAGAATTTTCCTTAAGTGCTCTTGTAAATTATGGGTTAATAAATGTTTTTTTATGGCATCTTGATTTGATAAATGACCTGTAAGCCATCTACTCAAGGAAGTGGTATTGTGTGTATATATACAGTCAATCAGTCAGTTAAGTGCCATACATGATACACGCTTGGGCGATCATGTCTCGAAAGAGACATGACTGACTTTGCAGAAGATTATCACACAGTAGATTGCCATTAATTTCTACGGTAGACTGGTTGCCAACCAAGGCTATAGAACCCAATTTGTCCTGTTATTTAACCATAACTGGAGGGAAGAGATGGATTAATACCTTTCCCAAGAGTATTTGCACGAAATTCAACTGGAATTCAAACTTGGCTTCCCAATTTCTCGTTTTGTGCTGATATCCACTGCACCATAACGCACATCCTTATATGTACAGGGTGAGTCAAAATTATGTTAACAATTTTGCCTGTACTGTTTGTTCTTGTTTAATCTAACTTTCTCAAATCGCATGGCCACCACACTCCCTGATCTGACACCCTGTGACTTCTGGTTATGGGGTACTAGTAGTATAGCCTGGCGTTGCTCGGGTGTAATGAAAGCTTTAAAACTAATCCATGGTCCTGGGCCTCAGACTCTTTAGACATTGGCATGAAAGACTAAAAAGCAATAGTTGTTTCCAGTTAAAGCGAAACCGTAGACTGAAAGAAAAATGAATGGATATAAGTCAAATTTTGATTTCCTGGTATCGATATCAAATCAGTTTTTTCACCGTAAACTGAATTTTGAAGGCTAAATAAGTCCTCTGAGTAAATGGTATCATGGCTGAGGCTAAGAACTACAATTATACCTACCTAGAGCCAAACCCGAAGCAAAAACTAAAATAAAAGGGCTGAAAAACTGATTTTGATCAGACCCAGTATCTTGCTTATATATATATTATCGATTTTCTGCACTATTGTAAGAACTGCAACCTTGAAACTTCTGAATATCGTTTCTTATGTTTTTGTCTATGAATTCTTCGATGTCCTTGAATTCTTCGATGTCTCTAACTTTCCTTTATCATCTAATCTATTTATTAATTTGGTTCTAAGCTTTCATAGATTAATTTGATTAAAATCGGACCACTTCTTCTATAACCCGAATTTTTCGATTATCGATATTTATCGGGTGTACCTTGACACAAAAGCTAGCTAAGAACACTCGCAGATGCTTATAGTACAACTGTGTAAATTTTCAAGGAAATCGGTTTAGCCGTTTCGGAGTCTATAGGTAACGGATACACACACACACAGACACACACACACACACAGACAAAGTTCCATTTATAAATAAGTTTAGATTAAATGATAAAGGAAAGTTAGAGACATCGAAGAATTCAAGGACAGTTTAAAAGGTGTAATATCAAATGTTCACTGTGATTTGTATGTCAAGGCACTTAATTGTTCTGTTGATCACTGGTTTTTGTGCATCAATTATGCTGATGGACAGATGGAGACTGCTCAGTAAAATCTGAATAAATGTTTCCTCTCATACTTGTGTTAACATAATTTTGACTCACCCTGTAAATATATATATATATCCAGATAAAGAGAACCAACAGTCAGCATTCTGAGTTCTCCAGCATTTACATTTTTTTTTAAAAAAGTGCTCAATGCAACATATATTGTAGAGCATAATATTATAATTAAATATTTTATTTAAAATTAATTTAATTTACTTTGCGACATGGAAATTTCTGTTTCGAGATTTTACATTGTCATCAATGTTGACTCATTGTTGTGAAAATAATTTACATTATATATAATGGCTGGCCACTCATTTTCAAGGATACCCATCTATCAGGGCGGACAGCTAATCTCCATTGCAGACGCCTGCTCACAATTGTGTTTGTTCAACACCCACAGAGCCCACCTGTGGTTTATACTGAAAGCTATGCTGAGCAGACTTTAGTTACAGTTTCAGAGTGTGTGTTATCCGGTATGAACAACAGTCTGAACAAAGCCAGGATGCTCAAACTCTTGGTCACGATGACTTGTGACTTTAAGCTAGCCAACCACTGATGACTTCTCAAAGGGAGCTGTCTACCCAATTTCACTCACAAGGCTTGGGTTAACCTGTGGTATGGTTTTCAGGCACTTTCTAAAGGTGCCCCATGCTGGAATTGCTTCTTCCAGACTGATAACATAAAGAAGTCACCTTCCTCATAAATCAACCATGGTGAGATTTGAACCCAGGCCTCACCTCATGGTCAGAAAATGAACGTTCTAACCACTTGGCCACTCTATATATATTTATATCATTAAATATAACAGACAATGAATGTCTATTATGTTTAATCATGAGCCAGTCTAAACATCATATTTCCACTTTAATTTCCGGTAAAAATAAAGACAAAAATTGTCCAACATTTGGATATAAACCCACTACATATGTTGGTTTAACTACAACCACGCTCTCCTGTAGACTTACCTGCCACCTTTTTGATCAGAGTTCAATTAAACAACATTTCTGAGAAAAACATAGCCATGTATGTAATATTAGATAGATTTTAGTCGATAATACAATAATACTTACACATAAATACAGTAAAAAGAACCTTTAGATATGGGAGGCCATCTACATTAAAACAAAGTAACCCACACTCAATAAAATCACATTTCAATCTAGTTACAACACATTACATTGCATTTAGACATATGGTTCTGTTAACATTTCGGTCTCTCACGCGGTGTGACATCATAGAACTGCATTACAAATTTACAATTTGCATTTGCTATTCAATGATTGTTATCATTGCATAGCAATGTTTTATGCCAACACAAGATAATATCATCTATCTTTGATGATGGATATCTTCACGTTAATGTCCCTGTAACCACTCTGAAGATGACTCATGTGAGCTGTAAGCTTAGAACCAGCATAATAAAAAATATCCAAATGTTGAACAATTTTTGTCTTTATTTTCACCTGAAATTAAAGCCAAAATATGATGTTTAGAATGGCTTACGATTAAACATAATAGACATTCATTGTCTGTTATATTTAATGATATATGTTTAGAAAATTATCTGCTGCCTCGATACACACACACACACACACACACACACACACACACACATATATATATATATATATATATATGAAATAAAATAAAACAAAATTCCGATGTTCAAATTTGTTGAATGGCCATTTCTATGAGAAAATTCTCACATCCTCAGCAACGAACTTTATTTCAAAAAACCAAATGACAAAATGAGCAAAGATATTATACCAGCAGAAGTCCCAAAAAAATTTTCATCACGGAAAATTAAAGGGGTGGGATTAATAAGAAAGCAGACAGATCTCTATGTCTATTTTTATTTTTAGATTTTTTTGAAACCCCCTACCCCTTAACTGAGTCGAGAGTTAAAAGTTGAAATTTAGCCTTGTCTGACCGAAAGAAATGGTAGCGGGGAAGAAGAAAATTAAACGAAAGAAAAAGAATAGGAAAAGAAAGAAGTAAAAAGGGGGAAGGGGTGGTTGACAGGGAAGTAAGCTAAGAAAAGAAAAAAATCTATTTCCATAGAAACAAGGGAAATTGTTATCAATCGTGTAAAAAAATAAATCATAGTGGTTTTTGATTTAAATAAATGGGGCAAATTTTATAGAAAAAACTTTTTAGGAAAAATTTAACTTAAAAAATCTAAATTTAAATATAAATCTCAAAATTAGATCTAAATTAAAAAATTAATAAAACATAAAAAAAAAATTTATAATTGGCTCTGTAATTTGATTATAAATTTCATTGAGCCCTCCACCTTGATCATTTTTAATATTAATGTAATTAATATTAATTAAGATCGGGTTTTTGGGATTTACCTACCTGATTTTCCTTTTTGATTAAAGTTATATATATATATATATATATATATATATATATATATATATATGTGTGTGTGTGTGTGTGTGTGTGTGTGTGTGGGATGCAACCTTTCTTTTAAACATGTTTCATTGAATATGGTAGACAAAAAACATTTTATGACTTTTTTACTTAGTTTTTCCAACATTCTTATATTTTTCTGTTTTTTAGGAGTAAGAAAGTGTATATTGTCCATATTATTCATTGTTCCAAGCACTTTTTGGACACTTTCTTAAATATTTTACCACTTGAACCAATAGATAAAGAGGGCTGCATCCAACAGACATGCTACAGAAGGCACGCCTCTAATTATAACAGTGTTTAGGTCGACTTTTTCTGCAGATGAACTCAGCCAGAAAGGTCTTAAGATAGTGTTATGCTGTTCTTCAGTGGAACTTGTTCCTCAACTTTGCTGTAAGTGAAACAGACGAGGAATTGGTATGATTAAAAACAAATATGATTAAATTCTAACTTAAAAGTAAGAATATTTTTCCTTTTTTTGCTGCAAATGGGTCGAGACGGAAATAAATTTTTCAATTATTGTTTCATTTTTTACATTTTAAATTTTAAGTTTACTAAAAAGAACATTGTTATTGTTTGTCAAGCAATTCCTAGCCCTCGTGTAATGGGCAGTGCTCTCTTTTTTTCCTCACACACATTGACCTTCAAATACTATTTCACTAATAGGTCAGTTTTAGAGTATATAAATTTAAAATAGATCAAGTGACTAAGAGAAAGGAAGTTCTTGAGTGGATTTCGTAATGCTTGCACTGATACTACAGTATTTTGATGTTTTTAATGTACTAATGATGGAGCCCAGACTGGGTTTGGCATGGAGATGGAGGCTGGAAGATGTTAAACATGGCACCAAGCTGGAAACAGTTAGATTGTATATATAAACCGATAACCTATATAAGTCATGTGACATGTGCACACACATATTACAAAAAGGTACTTGTGGGTTATTCGTCACCATTTTCTGAATTAATTTTCCAACTTTTTCCCATATCAGTCAGTTAAGTACCATACCTGATACATGTTTAGGCAACCATGTCTTTTTCGAGACATGACTTACTGGGCAGATTTTCCCATGGCAGGTTGCCATCTAATGCTATAGAACCCAATCTGTTCTGCTATTTAACCCATAACTGGAGGGAGAAGTGATGGATTCATACCTTTTTCAAGGGTATTTGCATGCATGTGAATGCAACAAATTTAAGTTGAATTTGAACTCAGCTCTTCGATTTCTTGTTCTGAGCCGATATCCACTGCACCGCAACACACATCTTTTCACAGATAAAGATGTGTAAAAATATACTATTTGCTTCTTAAATTATATTTGTTTCTCTAAATAAGAAACATTAATCATATTATTCAGGTGGGATGGATGCAGATATAACCTACAGGGTGGCGTTGTTTGGATCGACTCTTTCTGCACACAAACTTGGTCAGGTAGGTCTCAAAATAGTATCTTTGATGTTCCTTGGTGGAAATTGTTCCTCGACTTTGCTGATCCCCATAAACGTTCAATTGTCTGAGTGGAGATTAGTTTCATTTAGCAGTCTGAAAATAAATAAATACCACATCTAATTTTATAAAAAGTGGCGAAAGATAATCTACAAGTACCCAGAAAAGAATTCAGATAGATATATTTCTTCTTTGATGTGCTGTATTCATTCAGGACATGGACAATCATAGCTCTCCACGACTTCCTATCCATTGTATGCTAAGCAATATTTAACTTCTTTGTGTTCTGCCATTCTTTAGCACAGGGTCTTACTTCCTTCTATTCATCTTGCTTTCTATATCTTATGAGTGTCAAATTCTCCAAGCCTCTTTCTTCATTATACACTTTAGAAATTCTAGCTTGATGTTGGATTCTAAACAAGAAAAAAAAAAGAAAAGTTGATTTTTTTTTTGTTGAGGATTTAAGTTTTTAATTTCTCTACATTTGTTGAGGATTTAAGTTTTCAGTTTTTTTTTTATTGAGGGTTAAAGTTAACTGTTTTTTATTTGTTGAGGATTAAAGTCATGAGTTTAATCCAGTGTTTTTCAACTTTTTTCAAAAACATTTTACTTGTAGAACAACAAAAATTCTAGGGGGAACTTTCAATTTTTAATAAATAAAAATTAGGCATGAAATATGAAAAAAAGATTTTCTTTTTAGAGAAGCTGATAATAACTGATTATAATCCCTTGAAGAAGTCAGAAGAGAAAGGATTATCCTCTCCTTCTTAAAGATTAAGGAATTTAGCACCCAATTTAAAATATCAAATAACAAAGACTTGACATGGAAGCCATGTGCTTGGTGTCTGTTGCTTTTTAAAAATAAAGATTCTTTTAAATATAAAAATAGGTAACTCCCCAAAAACAATAAATTTTAAAATGCAAAATCTTTCTTGGTTGGTTGGTTTGTTTTTATGGCATATCAACCTTGGCGGGTCATTTATTGCCAACTAAATTTTATTTATTTATTTATTGCTGGTAATACCTTTTTCTTTCAACAATTTATTGTTGTTTTTTATGTAAGTTTTGTGTCTAGTAATACATTTTTCTTTTTGAGTATCAAGATTCATTGGGATTTGTTTTTAAGGGCAGGATCCCCAAGTCCTACCCTTGTTATTTAACCCATAACTAGAGGGAAGGGACGGATTAATACCTTTCCCAAGTGGTTAAGTGAATGCAGGGTATTCAACTGGAATTCGAACTCGGCTCTCCGATTTCTCTTTCTGAGTAGATATCTACTGCACCACAACGCACATCCGTCACTATATGCTTACAGCACCTGGTATTCCCAAGCGGTCACCCATCTAAGTACGTTGTTTAACTTCGGTGATCGAGCGAGAACCGGTGTATTAAACGTGATAGGCCGTAAGCCTTCTTTCTTGGAGTTTTTTTATTTAATTTTGATTTCAAGCTAATAGGTTAAATTTAATAATTCCAATAAACAAAATATTTTGCTGTATTTCAAAACTAATTTCAGTTGATGGAAGTGTTTTTGTTTTTTCAAATTGCTAAAAATTGCTGATTTTAGTGTCATTTTTAGTCATCTCTCAGCACAAGAAAGGCAGGACTACCACTTGTGTGTACGAGGTTTACTGTAAGAGAAAAAACAGGGTACAGAAGATGCTTAAGGAAAGATGAGAGGTGAATGGGATTTAGGAAGGTAGGAGATGGAAATTGACATTGTATTTAAACTTTTGAAGATTGTAGGTATCAGGGAAGTAAGCAAAAGGAAGGGAGTTCCACAGACGGGAAGGGCAAGAAAAGAAATTAATAGAGTAGAAGTGGTGGTTACATTTGACTATTTTGATGGTAAAATGGTGGGACCTAGATGCCAATCTAGTAACATGAGTAAATTCATGTTATCAGGGCACCAGGAAAAGAAGCTCGTCAGATCAGAAGCCATGAAAAAATTTGTAGAAAAGACAGAGGGAAGCCACATCACGTCGGTGAGAAAGTGACTGCAGCTGAGCTGCAAAAATGGGATCGATTACATTGCAGAACCTCTTTTGGATTTTATTGAGAACCTGAAGATGAATAGCAGAAGCACCCGACCAGATATGGCAACAGTAGTCAATGCATGGATGAATGGTAGATTTATAAATGTGCAAGATGGATTCTGACGAGAAAAACTTCCTGGCCCAACACAGTGACTGAACCTTCTTAGCGGTAGATGTTAATTTTAAACTAACAGATTCAATTTAATATTTCCGATAAACAAAATACTTTGCTGTATTTCAAAATGAATTTAAATTCACCATTATGTATGTTATATATCACTGTATGACGACAAACGAGAACACACATATATAAAAATATAAGATTATATTTCTATTCCTGACGACGAGCCTGTGTGGAACAGAGAATGGAAGAGTGAGAGCGCACATAGAATGAGTCGACGGGAGTGTAAGTCTGGCCTGTGGTGTCTCTCTGCTTCCACTGGCCGTTCTCTGCTGGCGAATCTGTGTGTCGATTTCTTTTTATAGTCTTCTAGAACCGGGACTTTTCCTTCCGGTTTTGTCTCGCCTATGCAACGTCCACGTAATTCCAAGAGACACCTGTTTGTTTACTTCCGTAGTCATTTCCGCCGCTGTCGGAAATAAGGTCAAACGAGCCCGACTCATAACCCTGCGACATCCGCTCCAGACGCCGACAGGATGTATTTCTCAAACACCTGTCTTGTCGTTCGCTGACCCCTTCATCGACAGGAAATATCATCGATTGCATCAACCTTCTTCGGGTGGGGGCTAGATTGCTATATTACATGGCTGGTTTTAGCCATTTTTAGCCATGTTTACAAATTTGTCAGCACAATGTAATTCTCTTTATTAAAAAAATCTTTTATAGTTTTCTGAAACTTTATTTGAGGAATATTAGCCAATTTAAAGTTTAATCATTTTGATTTGAAATAAATACCTCTTGCTTTTAGTTTAAAATATCATAAGAATGCATCTTACCACAGAAGTAGGTGTTTATTTAAGGTGTTGACAGACAAAATTTTACCTAATTTTTTTTGGTATGGTGGACATTAGTTGAGGAATATAACATAGGCGAGTTTTTTCATAATAATTTTTAACTATTAATTTAATTTTAGGAAAATAATCTCTGTAATTTAATATTGAATTTACTATAATTATCCTTCTCATTTTCAGATGTTGTCATGTATAGATGTATAGTGATATTTACAAAAATTAGCACATTTATACACACACAAAATAAAATTCAAAGTTCTTTTTTAAAATATTGGTGGTGGGGGTTGCTAAATTGTAGTAAGCTTTTCTATTTATAATTAGTAAATATAGCTTTTACTTAATAACAATATCATCTAATCAGTACAAATTAAGACAATTTTAAAACTTTATAAATTATTCTAAAATTTTAAAAAAAGAAATAATTCTTGTAAAAATTCGTTATTCATTGAAATTTTTTTTTTTCTTATTTTTAAAAATTTTACAGCAGTTTTTCATTACATGTTAATTTACTTTTAGAAAATCTGTGGAGGTAACTATATAAAAATAATCCATAAATTATTCTTGTTAACTTTGGGTTTACCTGGCTACCTTTGAGGGCGTATTATTTGAGAGTCTCTGGTTAACTATTTTTATCCAATGGTGCTGTGGTCTACCTATGGTCAGCTGGTGAGTTCATAGATGTCTGCATTATATCACAAAAACAACAATGCTCCAGACTGCCAACTGGTAGTCAGTTCAACAATTTAGCCAGGGAACTTTGATCTTGGTCCTGCAGACAAAAGTTGGTCTCCAAACACTTCAGCTTGATCCTCAGTTTGTAGGCACAGATTGAGTAAAATTTCTTCAGTTAACAAAATTATTATTGGGCAGTATTATTCAAGGGGTGGTTGAGAGGATGGTGAGGACAATGTACAATGTATCCCTTTGCAACCAGTTTACAAGTCTAACTCCTACTGTAATACCAACTGCCTCAAAGAACCAAAGTCAGCTCACTGTGCTTGGGCTAGGTTTAAGTTGCTGATCTGAAGAAGTCTTTGACAAAGCTGGTTGAAACGTTTTCAAAAACAAAATGTGAATTATAATAAAGAAGTGACTTTCAGAACAGGCAACCAACCCATGCTTGTAGGAACAATAACTTTCTTTAAGTAAGTCTGCTTAGGATGTAAGCGATCACACTCTCCACAACTTCCTTCCTTTGTAGCTCTTTATAAATTATCTTTGTTATTTCTCCTAAAGTGTTTTGCTATTCATTTACTGAGGTATGTTATATGTTGCTTTTCTTTGTCCTCGTCCAATCTGTCCTGTGAGTATCAGATTTTCCAAACCCTCTTTCCTCGTTATGTTCCCCATAAATCTCAACTGTCTCTTCATTATGTTAAATATAAGTTTCCTTTTCTCTTTGTTATTGCTCATGTGTTCAGTCTGACATCTTTCCTGTTGAGGATTACAGTGATTAGGTTAACTCTTTGCAATTTTGAAGTGCTGTGATCTACAAAATTATGGTTGATTAGAATATATTGGTGTCATTCACAGTTAGTTAATTGTCATACATAATACATACTTAAGTAATCATGTCTCTTTTGAGACATGACTGACTAGGTAGATTTTCCCACTGTAAGTTGCCATTACTTTCTGTGATAGACTGGTTGCCAACCAAGGCTGTAGAACCCAATCTGTCTTACAATTCAAGCCATGGCTGGAGAGAGAAGAGATGTATTATATTTTATTAAGTAGTAATTAGTGAGGGATTAGTTTATTATTTCATACCAATATGAAATCGACCCCCTCCACTTAATGCCCAGTAGAAGCTTTAATTATGTTTCCAACTATTATATTCAGTCATTCAGTAAAGTGCCATATGTGATACACGCTTGGGTGATCATGTCTCAAAAGAAACATGACTGACTAGGCAGATTTTCTCACAGTAGGTTGCCATTACTTTCTGTGGTAGATCAATTGCCAACCAAGGCTATAGAACTGTTGGGGCGCTCTCCACCTGTATCTACAAGAATGGACTATTCCGAGCACTACATAAAGTAGTAGTGACGATACCTCGGGGGAAAGACCTCGGGAGTCAGCCAAGTAACAAGTCAGTCGAGTATTTCCGGTAGTGTGCTATTTATCAGACTCTACGTCTCACGACGATACGTGCTACTAAACCCTTGTTCCAGTATACTACTAACAACCTCTTTTGTACATACTACTTCTGGTAATATACCAATTTACTATATTTTCGTTGTTTGTATTTATTTGCTCAATAATTCTGTTATATGCAACATAAGAACCCAATCTATCCTAGTATCTAACTATAACTGGAGGAAGAAGAGATGGATTAATACCTTTCTCAAGGTATTTTTAGCATACATCATCCACAACATATAACAGCAATGACTCACTATGGTAACTGGTAGCACATTCAGCAATTCACTCAGGGAATTTTGATCTTGAGCCTGAAGACAAAGTTGGTTACCAACTCTTCCACTTGTCAGTTTGCGAATGAAAACTTCTTGAACTGGGGAAAATTTTGTCAATTGATGAAATTCTTCTCAGGCAGGGTCATGCAAGGGATGCCTGAGAGGGTGACAAAAAAGAGTGATGATGTCAACATGATGTTCCGTTGTAAACAGATTATAAATGCTGCTCAACAACTTCTTCAGTCGGAATTAGGGATGGAATAAGATTACTTACATTTAAGGATGCCAGCCTTGCATTGATTTATTTCTTTATTTCTGTCTGAATATCTGGGAAAAATAGTTATTATTTATGTGTGGACTAATAACGTCATCTTTAGCCATTGGCTCTCCAGCCTTCCTCAGGTGACTTGTTGATCAAGAACAACCTGAGAGAATTTAAAACTGAACTCTTTATTTAATCTATGGGTCTAAGTAGTTTGTATTCCACTAAAGATATCTAGTTTAGCTCAATAATTAGCCTTACTAATAATGTCATCTTTGGCTTCCTCAGGTGTCGTGTTGATCAGGACAACTATCAGAGAATTTCAAACTAAACTTTTTATTTAATTTACAGGTCTAGATTGTTTTTATTCCACTAACCATATCAAGGGACATCTGGTAGGATGATTACATAACTTTCTGTCCTATTTGTTCCATGGGTACACATCCTAAGCTCAGCTGGTGACTGTGAGGTCACTTCCCAGGTCAATTCTCTGAAGCACCTGGTGACTATGTGGTCCCCTTCCAAGTCAACTCCCTGATGCATCTGAATCCTCTGATGTGTCACTGTGCACAAAGCCAACAATTATCTCACAACTGAAAAGATTTTAGGCATCAGAAATGTGGTTTTACATAATGAGGCTGAAGAGACTCACAGGATTCAGACGATTGGCCATTATCAACAAACTCCATAAAGCTAGCTGATAGGAAGGACTTGATAATTAAAAAAGACGCTTTCAGAAATGCCATAGCTAGAGAGTATGTGTACCAGTCCTTATCACACACTTTAAAGGACTTAGATATTAAAGGCAATCACTCTTGTGATGAATTCATTATCAAGCACTTCACTAGATCTATGTGTGAGAAGCCTTGCACAGCCTTGATAAAATACATTCCACAGACTTGATAAAATACAAAGAAAAATATGCAATATCATTGGTTTTGATCTAGCACTTTTCCACTATTATACAGCTTCTTCTCTGTGCCTTTTCTGTAAATACTTTTATGACACCTGTTCAGAGAAGCTCTTCACTATGGTACCGAGACTTTATCTATTTAAACAGAGTACTAGATTGGCAATGAGGTCTCACCAATTTGCAGTCTAATTATTTAGATGTAACTGGAAGTTTTATGCTAAGTTTCTTTTCTCACACATGAAACTCTCTTCCAGCTCCATGCTTTCCAGCCAACTTTATCTTCAAAAATTTAAATGCAATGTCAGTTGCTATCTACTGTCTTCTTGATTACCCTTCTATTGTTTTTGCTCTTTAGTAATGTTTTTGTTTTTTAATTCTTCCACACACAGTAACCCCTTGTGTCTTAACAGCCTTGCATAAGTTGCAAGCTTCAACTCCATGTCAAAAGATTCTGGAATACAAGCAGTTACAAATTACTCTTATACAAATCCTCAGTTCAAATATTAAATCTGTTGTAAAAGTACATCAATCCAGAGATAAAATCTGTTACAAAACCACTAATGTGCTGTCTCACAACCAAAACATGTTGCCAGTACTGAGCAAGGCTAATTTTGAATTTCATTTGTAGATGTTTTTTTTTATTTATATTAAGTCCTACAAGTCATCTCTTTAAGCAAAATGAATGATTGGTAAGGCTTAAAGAGAATTAACCTATAAACATTATATTTTATTTTTTTTAATGACATTTGTTCTTCAGTGTTCATTTTAATCACTTTGTATATTTCTTGTCTTTGGCTGAGCTCCGATGAGAGAGAGCTTAGCTACTTCTTTGTTAATCGGGTTTTGATATTAGTTTCAATATTAGTACATGACAGAATTGTTATTTTGTTTATTACTTTTTGTTAATTTTTTTCTAGCCTGTTTTTATTGCTTTAATTTTGTATCCCTGTAAAAATATTTAAAAGCAATATTAAAACGTTAGCAAAAAAAAAATAAAAAATAAAAAAAAATAAAGAATAAATAAACTTAAACAAGTGATGATTTTTTTTTTTAACTTTTTCAAAGTTCTTAGTGAAAGAATATTATCCATCCTATGATCAGGTTGATGAATTAAGAATTAAGTGATATTGTAAAATGGTTCTGCTTTTGGAAGTTTCTGAGAAGCTTTCAAGAAGTTCCATTATCCTGATCAGAAAGTACAGGCAAGTGGCATCAGAATAATTGTCACTAGAAAATTGTACATGTCTCCAACAGAAGAAAGACAAGAACTAGTCAGCATTTTCATTATTATTTAAAAAAAATAAAATTAAAAGAACAATTTTAAAAAATTCTTTAAGATCTTTCTGTCACTGGTGTGGTTTCAACAGTTTGTGTGTGGAGATGGGGGAAGAAGAAAAAGACAAAAAATTTTTTTATACAGGATGTCCATAAAGTTCGTGTGCATTTAAAAAAATTTATAACTTTATTTGTATTTGCAATAGAAATAATTTGTAAAAAGCATTTGAAAGAAGTAAATTTATATGTTTTAAGGTTTTATTGAAATTTTATTTAAGTTTGCACATGTCCTCCATCATTAGCAATACAAAGGGTAATATGATTTTGTGGTTCACGGAAAACATTTGCCGACTGTTTTACAGTAATGCCTGAAATCACATTAGTTATTTTAGCTTTCAAATCTTTTAATGAACAAGGTTTGGTTGCATACACAATTGTTTTTACATGAAAAAAATCTAATAGAGTCAAATCTGGCAAACATGGAGGCCAATAAAATGGTCAATCATTTCCGATCCATCTGTTAGGAAATTTCTGATTTAGAAAGTGTCTAACACACAGAGCAAATTGACAAGGAGCTCCATCTTGTTGAAATACTTTCAAGTCTAATTGTTCAAGCTCATTTTTACAGATTATTTCTATCACAAATACAAATAAAGTTATAAATTTTTTAAAGTGCACACAAACTATGGACACCCTGTATGTGTGTGTGTGTGTGTGTATATATATATATATATATATATATATATATATATATATAAGATAGAGAGAGAGAGAGAAACAAGGTCATTGAAAAGTAACTATTTTATGTATAAGTGGCCAGTCAAGAGTTCTGACTTAATACCCTGTGACTTCTTTCTTTGGGATTGTTGGAGTAAGTCTACTATACTAAATCAAGACTTTGAAAGAACTTGAAGGGTGAATACAAGATGCTATGTCTTCCATGCAATAAGAGATCCTGATGAAATCAGTTGATGCAATTCCTTGGGGCATGAAAAGCTGGTGGCAAAATCCTTTGCCCATATCAAATTTTAAATAAAATCTAATCTTTTCTCTCATATCCATTTCATGTAAAAATTATTGTTAATAAATTATAAGTATTTTAAAATGGGGAGTTACTTTTCAGTCACCCCATATATATATATATATATATATATATATATATATATATATATATATATATATTATAAAAATCACAAATGATAAAATATAGTTTTAAGTTATGCTATATTTATAGCAAAAAAATTCTCAATATTTGGGATAGAGTGTGTGTAAGTATAATACGTGTAGACACTGGTATTAGTATTGAATGGCAACATTTGTATATATATATATATATATATATATATATATATATATATATATATATATTTTAGATTTTTATTACTGTAAATGTTGTCATAGTGGATAAAAAATGAATATGGGGTGTCTGTTTTAAATATGAGCATCCACTATAATAACAGTTGAAGTAAAATATATTTAAAAATTGTGTATTTGAGTAGCAATCTCTTTCATGCAGGTTTCATTAAAAATCACAGACAAGGTATTACAGTTAAGTATTTTTATATAAATTTTCATGTGATCTTATGATTTTTTTTCTTTTCACAATTAGATAAAAATTGTCTAAATGTTTTGTTTTTCCATTCACCTTCGGCTATATTTTTAGTGATTGTTGAGGATGAATATTTTTTTTACATGTGACTGAATATGTGTAGAGTAATGCATGCATCTTATATTAGGAACACAGTAGGTTGCTGTGTTTATAGTTGATAATATTAAGTGTTGGATTTTTTTTCTTTATTAATAATGCATCCATTTTTCTTACATGAAGATAATGATATTATATCTGTATTATCGACAAGTTATGTTACGGATCAAGATTGGTAGGTTTCCATGTGTATTTAAATGAGATCAAATTGAACTATGGTCTGAGACGTGCAACGTGAATCATCTTATCGACCGTGTGGTAGTGTGTCCAATGTAATTGTTTATGAATTCAATTCGGATTGATCAAGAACAGTTCTACAAAGGACATAATTCATAATATTGGTTCTCTGTAGTTTAGAATAAAATTCATTTTTGATAATGGCTAAAAGCATAACGAAAAGAACTTGGAAAAACAAAACATTTTGACGATTTTTATATAATTTATGTTCTGAAAAGAAAAATATTAAGATCACATGAAAAATTATAATCATTTTTAATGAAATTTGTATAAAAGAGAGACTGCTTCCCAAATATGCTATATATATAGTATCCTATATTTATAGCATGACTCAGTTTCATGTACTATACCTGATGATTGCATAGAGCATGAAACTGAGTTGTGATATAGACATAGGATAATATCTATATTTATTAATTTATACTTAATAGCTTTGTTATATTACATTGAGCACTGTCTTATTAACACTAGAAAAATATTTATATGTGTGTACTTGTGTGCATATATATATATATATATATATATATATATATAGATGGATGTGTGTTGTGGTGCAGTGAATGTCGGCTCGGAGATGGAAATTGGTGAGCCGAGTTCAAATTCCAGTCAAACACTTTGCATTCACTTACACACTGGTACCCTTGGGAAAAGTATTACTCCGTCCCATCCCTCCAGTTATGAGTTAAATAACTGAGGTCTGTTGTTCATGCGATCTGTGGCAGACTTCTGCACCGATTGTTTGTTATCAGCAGTTCCAAAAAGTGTGGATGGTACTACACAATGCCTTCATCACTTTAAACAATTCTTTGTGTGGTAGTCTAACCGAGTTAGATGTTTATACATCGAAATCGACAAGAGAGTCCATAATAATAATAATAATAATAATAATAATAATAATAATAATATATATATATATATATACACACACACACACACACATATAATAGTTGCTGTTTGACCAGCAGACGGTAGATCAAAAATGTGCTCAATGCAAAATCAAAACAAATGAACAGAATATGCATAGCTTACAATATGTCAAAAAACGAAACACACACCACTTACTTGCTACCTAGGTATTTTCAGGCAAAGAATATATGAACAGTGCTCTCAGTTATAGTACCATATCTATTTGATGTTTGTACAGCATTTTCTACCTTTTTTTAAAAAAAGAACATAATCTTTTATGTGCCATTTTCCTTCAGGGCGTAAGCGATCATTGCCCTTCTCTACTTCCTATCCTTTGTATAACTTAGTAAGGTATGTCTTTTCAATATCCTTTCCACATCCTGTTCTGCCAACTATTTACACCAGCTTGTTATGTAGGTTAATCCTTGTAGAACCCAATCTGTCCTGCTACTGAACACGTAACTGGAGGTAGAAGAGATGGATTCATATCTTTCCCAAGGGTATTTGCCTGTTAGTGAAGGCAATGACCTGAAATTCGAACTCAGTTTTCTGATTTCTCATTCCAAGTCAATATCCATTGCTCCACAACATACTTAAATAGCTGCCTATTGGACCAGCAGACGGCAAACCAAAAATAGTAGTCAATGCACAATCAAAACAAATGAACTGAATATGCAGAGTTAATATTGTTAAAGAATGGAACACACCACTTACTTGCTACCTAGGTTTTGACCACTCCACAAGTGTCTTGGCACACAAGTTACTTCTTTGCCTGAAGAGACTGGCATGGCCAAAACTTAGGTAACAAGTGGTGTGTGTTTGGTTCTTTGACATATATATGTAATTTGTTTTGTATACCCATTTACAGTGCAGTTTCCTGCTTAACAATCATTGAAAATGGGTGGCTATTTTTAAATACTGTTCCAAAGTGTTACTGTTATTTTTATGTTTTTTTTTAAAAGGAATGTGACATTTTGAAATAATTTAATTGCTTTTAATTTAATATATCATTCCTGTTCTTAAATTATATAATTAGTAATTTCTTGTCTGGGCATAAATTTTTATAATTTTGTATTTTGTTCTTAATATGAAGGAGAATACACAAGTTAAATTGGGATGAGAATCTAGCAAGATTGTAAATATATAAGACAAACCTCTATTTTGACATACTTTGCTGATCAACCTGTGTCACCTGAGGTGAAAACAAATGTTTTAAAAATTGAATCAAATATCAACTTTTGTATAAATTTGCATTCAGGTTCTTTTGATTCAGCTTTTTTGGCCGAACTTCTACTATGGGGGGGGGGGGGAGATTCAATAACAAAAGTGATGCAAACTTAAAAAAAGAAAACTAAAATAATGAAATCAGCTTGACTATATATATATATGTATGTATGTTTGTATGTATGTATATATAAATAATTAAATTTGTTATACAATTAAAAATCAAAATACATTGCAACACGGAAATTTCTATCTTTCGAGATTTCTATCTCATCATCAGGCAATGTTAGATGTTAGTTGTAAAAATGATTTTCATTTGAATACAAGAAACAATGTTATTTATAGATGTGGGAAAACATAAAATTTATGTGTTTGTTTCATTTAACTAATCAGAATAGAGATTCACTTAAAAATTTGACAAGTAGTTTCTTTTTTTAGGAATACATGCTTTCTTCCTTCATCCTTAACGGACAAAGTGCCAACCTAATTTTAACCTAATTTTATTTTTATTTATTTTTATTACCTCTTCTCTAGATCCTGTTACCTTTGATGTATACATTCTTGTGCTATGCTAGATAAGTCAAAATTGTAAAACCTTGGGACCTCTTTACCTGGATATATATATATATTCACACACACATCATTATATATATATATATATATATATATTCACACACACATCATTATATATGTGCATATATATATATATATTCACACACACATCATTATATATGTGTATATATATATATATATTCACACACACATCATTATATATGTGTATATATATATATATATATATATATATATTCACACACACATCATCATTATATATATATATATATTCACACACACATCATTATATATATATATATATATATATATATATATATATATATTAAAATAAAACTTCGAAAATTACATGTGTCATATGATCATTTCTGTGAAGTAAATTTACCTCATCAGCAATCCATTTATTATAGGAAAATTCAAGAGATTTTCATACACCGGAAGTTCACTTAAAAAGAAGAAAAAATTTAAAAATAAGAAAGAAAAGTGTAAGGGGAAGTTAGAAAAGAGAGGGAAGACTATAATTTTATTTCCATTGAACTTTCTGGCTGGATCTTTTTTCATATTAATAAGATTTATATTAATAGGATTTTCCTTGGGGTTTTACCTACATGCCATTTTTTGTATATATATATATATATATATATATATATATATTTTGAAATTTTGTTATTACAATAATTTATAAAAGCATTATATCACTACACAAATTTTTTCATGTTTCAGAACAATACTGTTCTTCTTCAGGTGATATTTTGAAATAAATGGCGAAAATGATTAATTTAAAAAATATAAGATTAATAATTATTTTATAAACCACTGTAATAATAAAATTGCAATATATAATTTTTTTTATAAACGTGTATATACATATAAGTAAATGCAACAAACAGTAGGTTTTTAATCTATCTGTTCTTTTACTTTATTAAAATATATATAAATTTTAAAATTTCAGCATCCCCCTTTGCCTTTATACGCATATGTAATCACATCAGTTTAGTCTGATGAATTTCTAAAGGACAATAAGTATCAAATAAAAACTTTGACACTGTCATATTCCAAATTGTTCTTGACATATAGAAAAAAAGTTATATATTGTTCTACTACATACATGTGTGTGTGTGTGTGTGTGTGTGTGTGTGTATGTGTGTGTGTTGGGGTAATGAAAAAGCTTGAAAGCATTTTCAACATATTTCTCCTCTTTATGTCAATACCAAGGACTGCAAATTCTGAATGCTCTTAAACAGAATCTGATGATTATTCCGTATTTTGGATTAACAGTAGCTTAAGACTTAGTGTCCACCAAAACTCAACAAATAAAAATGGTCTCATAAATTTCTATTCCCAATATGACAACAAAATAAAATCTGGAATAATCATCAGATTCTACATAAGAGGGCTGCAAATTCTGAGTGCTCTTAAATAGAATCCTATGATTATTCTATATTTTCTATTTACAGTAACTTAAATCCTAGTGTCCACCAAAAATCAACTAATAAACATGATCATATAAATTCATATTCTCATCATAGCAACAAAATAAAATCTAGTATAATCATCAGCTTCTACTTAAGAGGGTTGCAAATTCTGGACACGTCTCTTTTGAACTAAGGTTAATACTCTTGGTAGGTCTCCATATATCATTTCTAGAGTTGGGTGGTTTCGCCATGAAAGATCAAGTACTCTTATGAGAAGACGAGTATAACATCCATCTAAACAACGCTGTTGCTTTGCTGGAAGAGTCCAAGTTTCAAATCCATACAGTAAGACTGGTTCAATAAGTGCGCGAAAAACTTGGATTTTGATCTTACGATCAAGATTGGATTTCTAGATCTTATCCATTTTGTTACAAGCAAAATCTCAAGAAAAAGACTTAGTGTCTACTGAAAATCAACTAAAAATGATCACATACATTCATATTCTAATCATAACAACAAAATAACATTTGGAATAATCATCAGATTCTACTCAAGAGGGCTGCAAATTCTGAGTGCTCTTTTTTTTTTTTTTTTTTTTTTTTTTTAATCATTTCACCCCGAGCAAGGCAGAAACGCCACTGATGTGCAGGGGGTTACATAAATGTAGAAAGATTAATTAGAAAAGAGTGAGGAGTACAAGCTAGTTAGAAAGGAACAATAGAAAACTGAGAAAGCAGGTGCAATGACAGGTACATGGGCGGAGAGAAAGGGAAGGTTATACAGGGGAGGGGAGAGAGAGCTAGAGGCCAGTGGTTAGTAGGTGAGTATTAACTTTGCTTTTAAATTTCTGGAGGTCGTAGCCGTCAGGAAAGCAAGAATACGGGAGTGAGTTCCACAGGCGGGAAGTGCGAGAGAGGAAGCTGCAGGAGTAGAATTGTCGTCTGCGTTTGGCTAACCTGACTGTGAATGGGTGGGACCCAGTTGCCAGTCTGGTTGAACGGGTAAACACCTGTTGAGGAGGCATCAGTGACTTAAGCTCATCCGAGCAGAAGCCATGAAAGTATTTATAGAAGAGACAGAGGGAGGCCACATTTCGACGATGGGAAAGTGGCTGCAGACGAGTCGCCAGATCAGTACCTATCACATTACAGACTCTCCTTTGGAGCTTGTCAAGAACACTGAGGAGAACGGCAGGGGCACCTGACCATAAATGGCAGCAGTACTCCATGCACGGACGGATGGTTGACTTGTATATATGCAGGATGGATTCAGGTGGAAAAAAACATCCTGGATCGACATAGTGACCCAATCTTCTTAGCAGTAGATTTTGCTATGGATTCAATATAGTGCTTCCATTTGAGGTCTGAGGACAGGGTAAGTCCGAGGAGGCGTAGTGTATTACTCTCCGGGAGAATCATCTGGTCCATGCTTATGGGAGGCAGAAGAGGTTGCCTGTAATGGTTGACAGACAACAGCTTGGTCTTAGAGGAATTAAAGTTGACAAGCCACTTCTTGCCCCAGTTCACCACAGAGTGTAGATCCCGCTCAAGGTCAGCAGCGAGATTATGTCTGTCCGCCACGACAGGTTTCTTACTGGAGCGGGAGTATATTGTAGTGTCATCTGCGTAGATGCCTACTTGGGACCTGATCTCATCTGGGAGGTCGTTGATGAAAATAAGGAAGAGCGTTGGGCCCAGGATAGAGCCTTGTGGGACACCAGCATTCGTGCTGTAGGACGAAGAGGCACGCCCATTCAGAACGACCTTCATTTTGCGGTTATTTAAGAAAGATTGGATTAGGTCAAGCAGGCGACCGGTAATACCATAACCGCGTAGTTTGCATAGGAGGCCAGGGTGCCAAACCCTGTCGAAAGCCTTGGAGATATCCAGAGCAACCGCGCGAGCCTCGTCAGACTCATCAAGGGCCTGGAGCATGTACTCCGTTACAGTAGTTAGCAGGTCGGCTGTGGACCTGTCAAATCGGAATCCATATTGCCTGTCGGAGAACAGCTTGTGGGCGGTGAGATGATGAACTATTTCAGCATTTATTATAGCCTCGAACACTTTCCCGAATATTGGTAGGAGACTGATAGGGCGATAGTTGGATGGGTCCGAGGGTTCACCACAATTCTTAAAGACAGGAACGACTGAGGAGAATTTCCAGCATGCAGGAAAGCAGGAAGCAGAAAGGCAGTAGTTAAACAGTTTAGAGAGGACAGGGGAAAGTTCTGGGGCACACCTCTTAAGGACTATCACCGGGATTCCATCGTCTCCACACGCCTTATGGGGGTCGAGTTTTGAAATTACTCTGGATACTATTGTCGGGGTAATATACACGTCATGCAGTTTGGCCTCAGTTCTAATAGGGAAGTCGGGTGGGTGCACTCCGGACGAGTCGAGTGTGGAGTTGGATGAGAATCTGCGGGCAAAGCACTCAGCTTTCTCAGCAGATGACGTGAGAACGTCAAATCCATGGATTAAAGGAGGTATTGAGGATTTCCTATTGTTGAGCACTCGTTTACAAATCCTCCAATAGTCCTTGGAGCCGAACTTGCGGTCAGCTATGTGCTGTCGCATTCTCTCCGCAAACAACTGTTTGGCGTCATTTAGAGTTCTCTTGCACTCACTGCGAGCGGATGTGAACAGGCGCCTATTGTGATCAGTTGGCTGTCTCTGGAATAGATGGAAGTAATGGTTCCTGTGGGCAATGGCGGCTGAGCAGGCTGGAGAGAACCACGGAGGGGAATGAGGTTTTAAGCAATACTTCCTGGTGGGTATGAAGGCATCAATGCCAGCTTTCACCCATGACGAGACCTCAGAGGCACAGTCATCAACTGATAGGTCAAACACTTTTCCCCAAGGGACGTCGCAGAGGAAATCGCGAAAGGCTTCCCAGTCAGCTTTTTGGTAGAGGTAGGAGGTTCTATGAGTAGGGGGATCCTGGGGGGAGTGAGATTGGAAAGAAATACTGAGGGAGACTACAGCGTGGTCGGAGTTGCCGAGAGGGCAAAGCTGCGAGACTTGACAGGCGTCGGGCGCAGAGGTGAAACATAATTGAAACTTGAGAATTTTTTGCATTTTATTTTGTTTTTTTAGTAAATTATTTTTTTGTGAATGCTAAGTTTTCAGTTACTGCTAATACAAAATAAAATAAAGATTAAACATTGGATTCAGCTTAATAGCACACAGAATTTGCAGGTCTCAGTATTTATATGAAGAGGAAAAATTGAAAACATTTTCAAGCATCTTCAAAAACCAAACCATATATGTTTCATTACTTTGTTTTTGGTTATAATAAAATCAGACCAGTACAAATCTGTATTAACAAGTGGTTCAATACAATTATATTGTAGAACTTTTGAATATTCTTCATTTGTAAACGAGTTATTACGCAACCTAGGTTTCTACCATGTGGTGTCTTTAGGCGATTTGCAATAACTGATTTTACTGTCTTTTTTTTAAGAATGCTCATGTAACAGTGTTTTTTTGGATGCTCACATTAGGTTCATACAACCATGGATGAAAATGTTATAATTTCTTGTAATTTTAAAAATTGCACGTTCAAAATTTCCTGGTATGTGAGGGTCCAAAAAAGCACTGTTATGTGAGCATTCTTAAAAAAAACCAATAAACGGTAAAAACAGTTATTGCAAATCACCTGAAGACACCACATGGTAGAAATCTAGGTCACATAATAACTCATTTACAAATGAAGAATATATATATATATATATATTATATATATATATATATATATATATAGAGAGAGAGAGAGAGAGAGAGGAATGTTTTATTTTCTGAACACAGTTATCACATTGTGGCCATGTTCATAGTTAATGTTACTGAGTGTTGGCTTTTCAATTTTTTTATTATTAGGGCTCCCATAAAAAAAAAAAAAAAAAAAAAATACAAGCCCTAATAATATAAGTAGAAAAGCCAACACTTGATAACATTAACTATGAACACATTCACAATACACTGGCCATGTTAGGAAAATAAAACATTCCTATAACTATATATAAACATATATATGGTGTATGGGTAGGTTTTGAAAGCTATCACAATGTGTTTAGTAAAATAAAGGAAAGTAAAGAAGGTGTTGGGTATTACCTCTTTATTATTCATTAATATTTCAAGATCAAAGTCTCAGCTTCAGAATTTGCTGAAAGGTACGATTCATGAATGGATGTGAAATCAAGCTCTCCTATCATTCTGAAGATGAGACTTTGATCTCAAAATATTAATGAATAATAAATAGGTAATACCCAACACCTTCTTTACCTTCCTTTATTTTACTAAATGTATTGCGATAGTCTTCAAATACCTCCCCATACACCTAATATACACACTGCTTCAAGCAAATAGCAAATTACAAAACTCTCCTATATATATATATATATATATATATATATATATATATATATAAATAAATGTGTGTGTGTGTGTGTGTGTGGAGTGTTTCTAGTGTGGGGGTATGATTACTTTAGTTATTTTGTTCAGGGGTTTGTTCTTTTTGATACAGCTACAGGCTTCTTTGGTTATTACCTCCCCAAAACAAAGATCTTCAACTCTTCTCCACACACCTAATTTTTTTTAACCAAATTATAATATAAATTAGGAACAAATAAAAGGAAGAAAAGAAAAAAGGAAGAGTATCCTTTACAAATATTTCTCATTGCACGTGGGTGTAGGTTTATTTGTCTTGTGAATTTCTTGTTCATTTTAATCTCATTTTTTTTTTAATTATTTACGATTTCATTTTAAAAATGGTTATTTTTTTTTCATTTCATTACCACTGCATCCTCAAGTTTGCCATTCTTTTTATCTACCCACTCCCTTTCAAGTTCTTGTCCAAATTTACAGTGTTGGACACAAGGAAAATTTGATCAAAGAAAACGGTGTAAGGATGTCGAATAAAAGAAAATTAAAAAGAAAAAAATAACGACATCAAGGTAAAGAACCTGATGACCTTTCCTGAAGACGTGGTTTTGTAATTTCTTCATACTTTGCACAATCATGCGCATCACTTGGCACCAATGGTAGATATTCCAAAAAGTTCAATAACATCTCAATATATTCCTCCGGATATTGTTGTAAATGGCTCACGTGCTTGCTATCACTCCAAGACTTATACATTACGGGGATGCCCCGACCCGTCCACTTATTAATAGTTGTCTCAATTATTTGTGGGTCAGCAATCGGGTCCATATGAGAAAAGAAAAGAAGAGAAGGTAACGACATGGTGTTCTGTAGAAAAGCGTTCTGGGCCCTAGTGAAATGATCTGTGACTGAAGCACGAAAAACAGTGAGATACTGTTCCAGCATTCGGAACAATAAAAACTGGAGCAGCGGATGCTTCACTAAGTTCTGTGACATGCCATATGCAACCCTGTCCTTATCGACGGGGCTGTCAAAAATCTGTCCCATGAGTCGTTGACGCAAGTTTGCATGTTTCTCTGGCTCTGTTTGCATCTTGACCAACATTTCACCGTACACATAACCACCAACTGAAAAGCCATGGACAAGGATAGGCTTGTTTCGACAGTCTTCTCCCTCGAGGACTTTGAAGATTTTCTCAATGAAACCTTGGGCTCTAACTGGCCAGAGCACCTGTGAGGGAGTTACACGTATTTGTAAGACATCAAATCCTTTGCTAGCATAGATGTTTGTATATTTGGTGAGGTGTTTTGTTCGTGCCAGTAGCCAACCCAGCATTAACACCAAGGGTTTGCCCGACCCCTGCGGACTGTGGTACGTGAGAGGGGATTCTGATTTACAGAGCTTCATGTTTTCTCCTACATTGCAGGAATTTGAAAGGTGACACAGTAAAAACGGTCGAATTGGTGAGCACTGAAAAAAATAAAAATAAAAAAGGGAAATGAAATTAAAAACATTAAAGTGGCATGTAGTCATGTCTAATACGAAAAAAAATTTCAACCTTTTCCAAATTTAAAAGTGATACTAGAAAAGATTTTGCAGATCATTCACACACTGAAAATACTTAGAAATTTTGGCAAACATGGATAAACGTGCCTGCAATAAAATGGAGAGTTGAAAGGACAATTTTTCTAAAGACATAACTTTTTAATGACCTTCACCCCTCGGGAATGTCTACTGTTTTAAAAAGTGATAATTAGAATTGTATTAAAATCTAAACATATGGAAGTGAATGTATACATTTTCTTTCTTCTTGAGAATTGACAACAAAAATAATAAACACTATTTACTTATGGCACTTATTTGAATGTTTTTTTTTTAATATGTGATGATTAGAATTGTAATAAAACCTAAACATATGAAAGTGAATTTATACATTTCCTTTGTTCTTGAGAACTGACAACAAAAATAATAAACACTATTTACTTATTTGAATGTTTTTTTTAATATGTGATGATTAGAATTGTAATAAAACCCAAAACATATGAAAGTGAATTTATACATTTCCTTTGTTCTTGAGAACTGACAACAAAAATAATAAACACTATTTACTTATTTGAATGTTTTTTTTAATATGTGATGATTAGAATTGTAATAAAACCCAAACATATGAAAGTGAATTTATACATTTCCTTTATTCTTGAGAATTGACAACAAAAATAATAAACACTATTTACTTATTTGAATGTTTTTTTAATATGTGATGATTAGAACTGTAATAAAACCTAAACATATGAAAGTGAATTTATACATTTTCTTTGTTCTTGAGAATTGACAACAAAAATAATAAACACTATTTACTTATTTGAATGTTTTTTTTAATATGTGATGATTAGAATTGTGATAAAACCAAAACATATGAAAATGAATTTATACATTTTCTTTCTTCTTGAGAATTTACAACAGGAAAAAAAAAAAAATGCTAACCTATCATAATAACAACTGTTGTGCACTATATATATATATATATATATATATATATATATATATATATATATATATATATATATATATGAATAAAATGTTACAGAAAATAATGAAGATTAACGAAATGGTTTTAACAACCAATATATTTAATTTATTTGTTTGAACATTATTTTTAATAATAATTTTTTTATTTTGAGTAGATATTCTGTTTTTAATCAAACAGAATATTTATATGTTTATTTTTATTGGCCTGATTATTTACGATAAATTTTGTACTGAATGACACACATTTTCGTAACAAAATCTATCACAAATAATCAGGCCGGTAGAAATAAATCTATAAATATACTGTTTGATTAAAAACAGAATATCTACTCAAATACAAGTATCGATTAAAAATAATGTTCAAACAAATTTATATATATATATATATATATATATATATATATATATAAATAAAATGAAAATAAATTGGACGAATTTACAAATCCACTGGTAATAGTTTATTTTGCAGATATTTAATAAATATCTGCTCTTCATAACAAAATGAATGGGTTAGATTTATCCAGAGGAACGGAATTGTGGGGTGACAGGTGAAGAAGAAAAACATCTTATTGATGGGATAGTCTGGCACATCTGCCTTTCTATCCTAAGTAATAAGATGACCTGAGACTGAACTTTCAGTTGGCCATTCTCAAATACAGTAAATTTAGGGGCCCTTATTACAACTAGAAGAATTGAATTGTTAGATTTGTATATTAATTCTGATGGCAATAAGAATATCTTCATCTTATAAATAATAATCCTTTTTGGTTTTATGACAATAATGTTACTATCAAGTATGATAACAATGTTAAAGATGCTAAAAAAAAAGAAAAAAAAAAGAGGAAAAACCATAATTATTATTATTATTAATAACAATAATACTTCATACAAATTAACAAACAATAACTAATTATTAAAAACAAATTAATAAATATAAAGTCCTTAATGGGGTATTACATGAGTTTTATATGAATACATTGAAGGGTCATTCAGGAGGCATATATATATATATATATATATATATATATATATAGGAAAGAATATTAATAAAAAGTTTAGAATTTAAAAATGTACTTTTTAAACAGTATTTGTTTATTTTTTAAAAATAAACAAATACTGTTTAAAAAAGTACATTTTTAAATTCTAAACTTTTTATTAATATTCTTTCCTATACATATTAAGACAGTATACGTGGATGATCATCACTATATATATATATATATAATAATAATAATAATTTATTAATTAAATAAATTAACATTGATATGTTATAATATCACTACAAAAGTAGCTATTTTGTTTCGACACTTTTTGTGTCTTATCAAGTGATGTGGTTATTTTCAAAATGAAAATTTTCATTTTGAAAATAACCACATCACTTGATAAGACACAAAAAGTGTCGAAACAAAATAGCTACTTTTGTAGTGATATTATAACATATCAATGTTATAATTTATTAATAAATATTATTATTATTATTATTAGCTCTACTTTGTATTGAGCACTTTTTAAAAAATAGTGTTTCTTTGGATGGGGAATATTATTCCACCCATACTTGGGTATATATATATATATATATATATATATATATATATATATTTGCATATGAATCTTTTCTAATACTTTGTTAAATTCAAACATTGAGTTCTCATTGGATTATGATCCCCCGTGGAATTAACCTTACAAATTACTAAGGATATTATTACTATATATATATATATATATATATATATATATATATATATATATATATATATATATAGCCTTTGAGATTTCACTTGCCACCCAATCGACTCAGGGTGATTAAAGTTTATTGCTTTACTCGGCAGCAGTTGATTAAAAATAAAAGGAAATCTGATTGTTTTTACAACCTGTATGCAATTGAAGATTCACAAGTTACTTAGAATGGCCTACAATGACATTATTGAACTCTTCGCTTTTATCGTCCTGATCAGTGTAAACATTCGTTTAATTAATGCTTCCAGAGTGGAGCCAAAATGTCTCTGTTGCCCAGATTAAAGATGCTCACAGATTTTTAGAAACTCATTAGAGAAATATTATTCTATATTTCCTCCCTGCTTACAAAAAGTAAAAACAAACATTGTAAAAACATACATATTTCTTTTAATCACACACTGAAAAACAAATTATATAAGTAATTTTTTTATAGAAATTCATTGAGAAAATCAGATTTGCTATTTTTTTATCATCTATGAGATGGATGTTGTTGTCAAAGAGAAGAAAGAAACTACGAATTCAAGTACCTCCACTCAATTGCAAAAAAAAAAAAAGTAAAGAATATCATGATATTAAAAGGGCTCAAACTTAATAAAAACAAAGTTTTATCATCAAAATGTTTATGCTATTATTAAGAGGAAAGATCAAATTTTGTTATTTTTTTAATTTTTAAAATCCTTTCTAACACTTTCAAAATTTTAATTAAAATTTCATTTTTTGTTTTCCATCAGCGATTCATGCTATGTTTACATAAGGTGACTAATAAGAAAATGGGGTCGATCGAGTAAATGATTTTGTTGTCAAGTAGTGAAGAATATATATATATATATATATATATATATATATATATATATATTATTAAGAACATGTACACACTATTACAAAATTGTATATTTTGTTTGGGCATTGAATGAACAATATCTCATCAGGTAGTTAAAAATGATGGTAATAAACTTTTTTTTTCTGAAAAAGGAAATTAAAAAAACACTTCCTTTTATTTTTAGAAATCTTTTTGTACGAGATAAGAGGATATTAAAAAACGGGGCAGAAAAGATGAAAAAGCAAAAATGGAAATAAAAAAAGAAAAAAAAAGAGGAAAAAGAAAGACACAGAGGAAAACAAGAGAAAAAGAATTGAAAGGAAAGTGGCCAATGAAAACGGCTAAGAGAGTGAAATTTTAAATTTAGGCAGGAAGTAAATAGTAGACAGATATAGATATCGGTTACATGGTGTCTGGTCTTAACAAAGAGGAAAAAGTGAGAAAATACACAGAAAGCTGGGGAGACAACAGAAAAAGGCCAAGAAATAGAAATTTTAAACTTTGGCCAGAAGTGAATTGCAGATAGAGACAGATATTCACATTGTTTCAAACTAATATATATAAGAAATAATACAAACCCCAGAACATGACTGGAGGGAAATATATATATATATATATATATATATATAGATATATAGATATTTCCCTCCTATCATGCTCAAGTGTTTGGTTTATATTTTTCTTATGTCTTAATATAAGATACTCACCAATAGTAGGTACATCAATATATATGTTACCATCATTTTTGACAGCATATCGATATAAATATTTTGCCAACATTTTTTATGGCACATGCTCGCTCATTATACCATAAAGAGTCATTATTCCCCATCTCCTGAAAGTATACGACTTATCCAAGAAGATTTAGTACAGGTTTCAGATTGCTTAATTTAGATATCTGTAAGTGTTTTAACAGAGCATTGAAAATGGGTCAAGAGGATTGTTAGTTTCACAGAGAGCTAGGATGTCTAGGGACTTTTCGAGGAGGAAAGATTCCACACTGCAAAAGTTGGTACGAATGAATACCACGAATGTTAGTAAAGGAAATGTTGAAGGGTTTAGGTGATTTTTGTGAGGCTGGTTTTGCATTGTATTTGTAATTGTGAGTATTCATTTTGTTATTTACGATAAGGAGAGGCCTCGAGTAACTGTAGAAGACGGTCATCAACTACGACATGCGTAAGAAGGGAACTAGCACAGACTGCAGCATAGCATGGCCTCAGGGTTGCCCACTGGAGGAACTTGCAGGGACACCTATCCATGCATATCATGGCACTACAAAAACCTAAATATTATCCAACTGTTGATCAGAGCAGCCGCTCAAGACACTACACAAGAGTTAGGGCTTCTAACTACCAGCTGGAAGCAGCGACCAGAAAACTGCCAACCTGGTACCCTCAGTATGGAGAGCCATTGTCACCGTCCAACCACAGTGTAGAAAACTTGCGAAAACTCTACTATTGAGGCCTAAGTAGAAAAAAAAAAAAACCCTCCCTGAGCAAGAAACAAGGGATGAGCCTCTAATCCTGATCTATAGAAGGGGGCAGAGTATGAACCAGGCAATAGTAGGGTCTATCTACATGTATTGTCTATGTATGTTTTTGTAATATTCTAAATTTTCACTATTCTTCTATAACTTAATAATTATAATACTTACATATAAATTTCAATAATTTTTTCAACAGGTAATTTTTTATTACACGCAATTCTTTAATAGATGCACATAACTTAGTGCTTCCTAGCGTTATTTATATTGCTTAATTATAATATTGTAATAATATAGTAGCTTAATATAATTACAATTGTAATAATACTTTTATATATATATATATATATATATATATATATATATCAGCATACAGTGTGGGTATAGAAGAATCCAAAGGAGTATCCTGTACATACAGTGGTAGGATAACTCTCTAGGAGAGCTCTAAATATATATGTATATAAATACATATAGAGCAAATATAAGAAAAATTAAGGCAGACACGTTATTTCATGGTAAATCGGAAGATATGAAGGCTTATTTCAAGTGAGCCATCATCAGCTTCCGTCTTTATTTTACAAAGGATTTTACACAAATCCTTTGTAAAATAAAGACAGAAGCTGATGATGGTTTGCCTGAAATAAGCCTTTACTTCTGATTTACCATGAAATAACATTTCTGCCTTAATTTTTCTTATATATATATATATATATATATATATATATATATTTATTAATTTTTCTAAATATTATTCGTATTACTTAATTATAATATTGTAAATAGTTAATAATACATAAATATTAGTAGTTTAATACATATTATTTCAATGAAAGATTCCAACTGTTAATAGCTCACTTTCAAAATTTATTTATTTATAAAAATTTGCTTAAAGCTTGTATACATTATTTCATTACAATTTCAAATGAAAATGTATTTCATTTTATCATTCACACACTTACAACAATTACCAACTTATAAACAAAAACTTTCAAACATTAAACCACCCATGATTCTTCTCATACACATAATTTTAAAAAATCATCTATTCTTTTAATACACTTGACATATGTATTATTTTCCCATACATACATTTAAATAGATATTTATACACTTACATTTAAAATAAACATCTATTGCTTTTATAACATGTGGCACAGACACATATAAACAGGTACTACATTAAAAAATGATCTATTGCTTTATTACATGTGACATGTTTCTGACCAATGAAATCAAACCTCAACATACTGTCTCTTTGTTTTTCAAAATTTTTAAATCAGTGTTTTATTAACAAATCTCTGAAAAAGCTTAATAAAGTCAAACATGTTAGATTAAAAGGCACTTTCCTACCAGTTCTTTACTTATTATATATATATATATATATATATATATATATATTCCATTTGTAAATGAGTTATTACACGACCTAGGTTTATACCTCATGGTATAAACCCAGGTCGTGTAATAACTCATTTACAAATGGAAAATATTAAAAAGTTCTACAATATAATTATACTGAACACTTTTTAATACAAATGTGCACTGGTCTAATCTCATTATGACCAAAAACTAAGTAATTAAACAATCTATATATATATATATATATATATATGCATGAGGCTAACTCAATGATTGGTTAATAATAGTCTTATAACTATTCCCATGCAAATAACTTGGAAGTTCCACCTGTGTAAATCTACTTTTTCCAAACTGCTATTTTATCAAGGGGAGTTAACTCAACCAAGAAAAATTTTAATTCCAGCATCTTCATTTTTCTTTTATTTGTGATATAAAATCTTAGATCATTAAAACATTTTCAGGGACAGACAAAATTTATGTCAAAATACCCAACACAACTTTTTTTTTTTACAATAACAAGTTCATTAATTTGTTGACAAGTGACTCTCCTATATACAAAGTAACTAAAATTATGTAAATGCACAGTGATTTTCCTAGAAAGCGTGACAGTTTGATAGAGGGTTTTATTTGCAACAACATGGAGAACCTTCCCATTTTTATGTGGTTGGACATAGTTGCAGCTGTTAGTTTTCGCTTATGATGATGATAATAATAATAACAGTGATGAGGATAATAATGATAATAATAAGGACAATAATCAGGATAATGATAATCTTTGACCTTCAAGAAACTACCAAAATATGATCTTGAAATGAAAATCTCAAAAATGTTTCACTTGTGACATAAATAGTTCCAGTTGTAGTTGGAGCCCTCAGATTAATTGGAAAAGGTTTTGATAGACTCACTGAAGGGATTCCAGGTAGCCCATGCCATAAAGAAATATATAAAATTGTACTCATAAGTACAACTCATGCATTGTGAAGAGCTTTATCTATGTAAAATCTGTATGATCTTAGATTATTTTTTTTAAAATATTCAGCGGAATCTAAACTTATTTATAAATGGAACTTTGTTTCTGTGTGTGTGTGTGTGTGTGTCCGTTACCTATAGACTCCGAAACAGTTGAACCAATTTTCTCGAAAATTTACACAGTTGTACTATAAGCGTCTGCGAGTGTTCTTAGCTAGGTTTTGTGTCAAGGTACCCCTGATAAATATCGAAAATCGAAAAAAACCAGGTTATAGAAGGAGTGGTCCGATTTTAATCAAATTTGATACACTCATAGATAAAGACATAAGAAACGATATTCAGAAGTTTCAAGGTTGCCGTTCTTAAATAGTGCAGAAAATTTGATATCGATACCAGGAAATCAAAATTTGACTTACATCCATTCATTTTTCTTTCAGTCTACGGTTTCACTTTAACTGGAAACAACTATTGCTTTTTAGTCTTTTGTGCCAACGTCCAGAGAGTCTGAGCTCCAGAACCATGGATTAGTTTTAAAGCTTTCATTGCACCCGAGCACCCTTTTATTTTAGTTTTTGCTTCGGGTTTGGCTCTAAGTAGGTATAATTGTAGTTCTTAGTCTCAGCCATGATACCATTACTCAGAGGACTTATTTAGCCTTCAAAATTCAGTTTACGACGAAAAAACTTATTTGATGTCGATACCAGGAAATGAAAATTTGACTTACATCCATTGATTTTTCTTTCAGTCTACAGTTTCGCTTTAACTGGAAACAACTATTGCTTTTTAGTCTTTCGTGCCAACATCCAAAGAGTGTGAGCTCCAGGACCATGGATTAGCTTTAAAGATTTCATTACACCCAAGCAAAGCTGGGTTATACTGCTAGTACTTAATAAAGCCATTTCTGAGTTTAAGTCTCTGGTTGAGACCCAGAAGTTAAATATGTACACAACAGAAATAAAAGAAATAATGATAATATCTTTAGTAAATAATAAATTGTATTTCAATGACGTGTAAGTATATCTTGGAATTATCTTTTGTTCTCATCTTGGTTGATATAGGTGTTATAATAGACACAACGCTTCGACCAGCTACCCTCTGGTCATCATCAGGTGTCTATAGATTAGTGGATATAGTAGTTGGTTATACATGTGTTAGTATCATCTAGAGGTCAGGAGTTTGATCCTTTGACTTGGTAGTGATGAACCAAATTCCAACATAAAAGAACAATAATTGATTTCACAGGATATTTTGAAATAATCAGCATCAGCCAATCTATGGACACCTGATGATGACCAGAGGGTACTTGATCGAAACGTTGTGTCTATTATGACACCTATATCAACTAAGATGAGAACAAAAGTTCGAAATAATTCCAAGATTATTGAAAGCTTACTTATCTCAGAAATAAATACAAATTGTGTAAGTATATATTATATTTGCTTTTCATAACAAGAATTCTTTTTTTATTAAATAAATGCTTAAAGAAAAAAATCTAAATTCTAGTTTTAAGTTTTAACCTTTTTAAAAGAATTTTACCCTTTTTTTTTTAAATTTTAGCAACTGCTAGATTATTTTTTTTATGGATGTTCAAAAAGGAAATAATTACAAATTACCACCTTTGATTGAATGATCATAATAGAATTCAATAATTATTAAATTCAGAATCATTAAAACAGACCACTTTGGATACAATTAAATATTTTATGACATCAGAAAGGTAAAAAAAAATAAAAGCAATGTATTAATTGCTAAAGTATCATTCAACTGAAAACAATACTAGAAGAAAAACTTTGAATTTATACCTCTAATGTTTTGTGGCTAAACCTAATCATGGGAAAGGCTTCAAAAGTAAACCCCAAGGCAAATCCAGGCAGTGTTATGTTATGTCTAACTTCATTCTGGTAACTACTGCGATGATGACGGTGCCAAACTATATTGAACTTTATCTTTCTCTTTGACAGGAATTGGTGACGCAAAGAGGGGAGTCTGCTACTTGAAGGATCCTGAAGGTTCTTCTGTATGAGAAACAAACCACTGGCAAGAGGGGAGGGTGACATCATTTTTGCTTCAAGAATGTCTGCAAAAGTGATATGAGGGTGATGAACATGGACATCAGGAAGTGGAAAGGTGTTACCAATGATCGCTCACGTGATTTACACTAATGATTGGAGTGAAGAAAGAAATGGAGGTTTGTTGCCAGGGTGAAGTGTGTTTGAAGGAAAGAAAATGACACTGTCACCTCCGTGTACAGCCATAACAGATGCTCTGGCATAATTTTGGGGGTACAGATCCAGGGTCACTCAAGACTGATGGATGCTACATATAAAGAGTTGAGTTAAATGGAGTTAACTGAGAAATTTAGAATGAGAACAATCTACCCCAGTGAATAAAATAAAGTGTTCAGTTTGAAATTCCAATCATCTGAAGAAGATGAGAGCATACAATGGCCGAAACGCTGTGAATACGGCAACAAAGATAAGAACTACAGTCTGAACAATGTAAATAGGGTAGCTAGTTTATTTTAAAACATGTATACCGATTTCTTGATTATTGCACTGCTGGTGTTCCATATTTCTTTAATCTTAATTTTTGAATTTTTACATGCTTTTTAAGAGAGGAGTTATTATTAAAAGGTTAGAGTTGTAACCTATGACATCAAAGGTTACCATGAATAAACATTATTTTCAATATGTTTGAAGCAAAAAGTAGTCATTACATTTACTTTTGTAAATGTAATGTGAATTAAATATTTTATGACAGCAGACAGGTAAGAAAATATTTTATGACAGCAGACAGGTAAGAAAATATTTTATGACAGCAGACAGGTAAGAAAATATTTTATGACAGCAGACAGGTAAGAAAATATTTTATGACAGCAGACAGGTAAGAAAATATTTTATGACAGCAGACAGGTAAGAAAATATTTTATGACAGCAGACAGGTAAGAAAATATTTTATGACAGCAGACAGGTAAGAAAATAAAAAAAATAAAATAAAAGTAATGTCAGTCAGTTAAGTGCCATACGTGATACATGCTTGGGCGATCATGTCTTGAAAGAGACATGACTGACTGGGCAGAAGATTATTCCACAGCAGGTTGCCATTACTTTCTGTGGTAGACTGGCTGCCGACCAAGGCTATAGAACCCAATCTGTCCTGTTATTGATCACATAACTGGAGGGAAGAGACAGATTATTACCTTTTCCAAGGGTATTTGCGCAAAAGTGAATGCAAGGAATTCAACTGGAATTTAAACTCGGCTCCCCGATTTCATGTTCCACTAACAAAAAAATCGTTTAAAAAAAACATCATTTAACTAAAAAAAAAAAAAAAAACATACTTCTAAGAGAAGGAAACCTTCGAATTCAAGCCTACATTGCCTTGCAACCATAACCCAATTTACTGGCTTCAAAACACATCTCTAAGAGAAATATTGAATTTTTCAGCGATTTTTAAATATATAGTTTACATTTTTGTCTATAATATCAGATCAAGGGGTCAACGAGTAATGAATGAATGTGCTAATGTTTAAAAAATTCCTAAAAACTTTATTTATATATGAGAATCAATTTTTCTTTTAATACAGATTAGCTTTAGGCAATTATCTTTAAAATAAAATTTAAATTCAAAGATATTTTTAAATTATTAAAAACATGTTTTTGGGGATTTATTTAAGATGTCCATGGTGGTACCTAGTTAAAAGCCCCCTTTATCCTACATTGCTGAAAAAAAGAAGAAAAAAAAATTACTTTTTTTTGAGGCCTCAGATTATTACAAGGCTCTAATTTGCAACTCATTTTATGTCTAAATCCTGTACTGTGTAAATCACGCCCCAAGTGATGTCACTTAATTTAGGAATAGAAGCATATTGATCAAATTTGGTTTGATTGAAAATTTAAAAAACTCCTTCATTGATTGTAATGAGAAAAGAATTCTGACCTAAAAAGAAAAAAATACTTATTTCCGGGACAAGGATATAAAACAAAGAAAGGTCTTTGTTTACTTCACTCCCATTTTGTTTGTGGATAATCTCACTAGGATGGTTAAGAAACAATAACAAATATGCTATTTTATCTATATATATATATATATATATATATATATATATATATATTGTAAAATTAGTCATGCTCATCACGTAGATCCAAAATATCATTTATTAATTTTGGAAGCCTTATGCCTGAAATTATTGCAGCCATCACTTTGCAAGCAAAAAACAACATTTTGCTATATATATATATATATATATATATATATATATATATATATATAAAAGTTAAAAGGAGATGACTCAACAATTAAAAGGGATAGGATGAATTTATAAACCACTTCCTCACCTAAAAGTGGAGGTGGAGAGGCTGACCTTGAGAAGAGCTAATTCATAATGTGTTTAAAAAAAATAAAAAAATGTTCACCTCAGACAGGGAAGGAACAGTGTGGCTTTGTCAAAGACATAAGAACAAGACATGCAATATACATGATCAAAATTATATCAGAAAGAACAATATAAATACAGAAGTACCTTCACTTATGTCTTTGACAAGGTACAGCACAAAGATCTATTTGAACTGTTGGCAAAACTTGATCTACTAGGAAAGAATGTTAGAATAATCCAGAACTTATACTGGGAGCAAACCACCTACATACAGATAAAAAATTAATTTGGCTATAGAAAAATAAAAAGGGGTGTGAGACAAGGATGTGTCTTCTCCCCAGATTTATTCAACCTCTACAGCAATGCTATCCTAAGAGAACTGGATATCTTACCAGGATTTATTATCAATGGGCCTAATGTTAACAATATAAGATATGCAGATGACACTGTATTGATGGCTGACTTGGAGAGAAAACTATAGGACCTCTTAGACAGGGTTGTAAAAGAAAGCAAGAAGAAAGGACTAACCATCAACTGCAAGAAGACAGAAAGTATTGTTATCAGCAAGAGAAAAAAGCTGAGATGTGAGATTGGAGATAGAAACTTTAATCATGTATTTATCTATATTTCTGAGATGAGGTAGTATTTACAATATTTACATTATTCGAACTATTGTCCACATTTTTGTTGCCATTTGTACGACATTTTGGCCGTTGTATGCTCCAGCCTTCTTCAGGTGCTAGGAATTTTGAACCAAACCCTTTATTACAATCACTGGGGTATATGAACTCCATTCCTTGCGTAAAGCCTTGATTGGAAGTCATGAGTTATCCCTGCAAGTTATGGCCCAGTGGATATAAACATTGGTTAATTCCTGACTTAGAGCTGTGAGTTCAATACCAGACTACAGCAGTGGTGAACAAGTAACTTGCAGTGTTAGAGGGAGATAATTCATGACTTCCAATCGAGGCCTTATGCAAGGAATGAAGTTCATATACCCCAGTGATTGTAATAAAAAGTTTGGTTTGAAATTCCTAGCACTTGAAAAAGGCCGGAGCGTACAACGGCCAAAACATCGTACAAATGGCAACAAAAATGAGGACAATAGTTTGGATAATGTAAATACTGTAAACTTCAATCAAGTACAGAAGTTTAAATATCTGGGAAGTGTTTTAACAGAGGATGGAAAATGGGACATAATGATCTGAATAAACATTGAACTATCTTAAAAGAGTTTAAAACTCACAGGGAAGATTTAGGCTAAGAGAGAAAGGAAGGTAGTGAGGCACTTACCTGACAATATTAATAATATAGCAGGTTTAACATTATCATCATTATTATTATTAGTACAGTGCTGTTTTCACTCATTCCTCTCTTCATTAATAATAATAGCAATAAATGCAATGAGGATCTCCTAGACATAATGGTAGAAGAAAGCAAGAAAGAAGGACTAATTATCAACTGCAAGAAGATAGAAAGTATGGTCATCAGTATTGGAAAAAGCATAAGATTTGAGCAATGAATTGGAGATATAAACATCAATCGGGTGCAGAAGTTCAAATATCAGAGAAGTGTTTTAAAATGTGACACTGAGATTCGAAGTATGCATTGGATTAGCGAGAAAAGCTTCTAAAAGATAAGCAAAGTGCTGAGGAACAAGAAAAATTTGTTAGAAAGAAAGAAAAGAGTCTTGGATTGTTATGTGATATCTGTCTTTTTATACGGCAGTGAATCCTGAAGAATATTCACGCAGATGAAGCAGCAGAAATGTGGTTCTACAGAAGGATACTGAGAATTCCATGGATGGAGCGAGTAAGCAACAAGCAAGTCGTAAAGAAAATGGGAACAGAAAAGAAACATTTACACTCAGCATCAAGAACAGACAGCTGAAATTTCTTTGACACATAATTATGAAAGAGGGCTTGAAGAATTTAACACTCACAGTGTATAGTGACGACAATAGTGATAGGGGAATGTGAGCTTGTATGACTAGATGGTAGAACTGGGATGAGAGCCTTAGCAAAGAAGAAAAACTGCTAAGAGCCACAAATGATAGAACACTGTGGAGAGACATGATCGCCCATGTACTGAATGGATACGGTACATAGAAGTGCCCATTAATCTACCAGTGAAACAGATTTTAAGACAGTTTTTGATACTAGATGAGCATTAATTTTGATTATTTTATCAATACTATACACAGAAAAGATAAATGGAGCAAATAAGCTACAAGGAAGTCTTAAACAAAATGGCAACAGAAAGAATAATTACTCCAAATCAGGAAGGCATAGCTCAAATTCCTTGGACACATGAGGAAAGAAGGCTTAGAAAATATAATCCTCATGGGACATATAAAGCAAATCGCTTACCTGATGAGATTGTGTGAATGGATGGTGGATCATGAGGGTTGGGGACATTAGCAAAGGAAGAAAAACTGTCAAGAACCACGTGTGATAGTGTGGAGAGCCATGATCACCTATATCCTGAAGAGCCGAGTCACATAGAAGAAAATGAGGTAAGGATTCTGTAACGTGTTAATGAAATATGACAATACTGAGAAGAATGTTGTCAAAAGATTTAAATAAACCACAATTCTGATATGAGACATAATAAATATAAAGATTAAACAATCCAAACTGTAAAAAGTAGAAATGATGAAACACAAACACGCAGTGTCAACACGAAAGAATGTCACCTAACACCAAGTATGTTTCTAGAAGCAGACTGTCTCTTCCTGGAATTAGTCATTACTAATCTATTAGTCATTACTAATATTACAGTATAACCCAGCTTTGCTTGGGTGTAATGAAAGCTTTAAAACTAATCCATGGTCCTGGAGCTCAGACTCTTTGGACGTTGGCACGAAAGACTAAAAAGCAATAGTTTTCAGTTAAAGTGAAACCGTAGACTGAAAGAAAAATGAATGGATGTAAGTCAAATTTTGATTTCCTGATATCGATATCAAATAAGTTTTTCATCATAAACTGAATTTTGAAGGCTAAATAAGTCCTCTGAGTAAATGGTATCATGGCTGAGACTAAGAACTACAATTATACCTAAGAGCCAAACCTGAAGCAAAAACTAAAATAAAAGGGCTGAAAAAAAAGACATACAGGCAGATAAACAGACACACACACAAACATCTTGCCTTTTATATATATATATATATATATATATATATATATATATATAATCGATTGTCTGCACTATTATAAGAACTGCAATCTTGAAACTTCTGAATATCGTTTATGTCTTTATCTACGAGTGTATCAAATTTGATTAAAATCGGACCACTCCTTCTATAACCCGATTTTTTCGATTATTGATTTTCGATATTTATCAGGGGTACCTCGACACAAAACCTAGCTAAGACGCTTATAGTACAACTGTGTAAATTTTCAAGAAAATCGGTTCAGCTGTTTCGGAGTCTATGGGTAACGGGGAGACACATACACACACAGACAAAGTTCCATTTATAAATAAGTTTAGATTTATTAACTGTCAACCCTGGCAAAATCTGAATGGCTTCTCAATTAGAGCAGGTTATATATATGTGTGTGTGTGTGTGTGTGTGTGTGTGTTGTGGTGCAGTGGATATTCGCTCAAAACAACAAATCCGGGACCTGAGTTCAAATTCCAGTTGAATTCATTGTATTCACTTACACGCAAATACCTTTGGGAAAAATATTAATCCATCTCTTTCCTCCAGTTATGGGTTAAACAACTGGACAGGTTGGTTTCTATAGCCTTGGTTGGCAACCAGTCAACTACAGAAAGTAATGGCAACCTACTGCGGGAGAATCTTCTGCTCAGTCAGTCATGTCTCTTTCGAGACATGATTGCCCAAAGCGTGTATCACGTACAACACTTAACTGATATATATATATTACTAATTATTACATTAAAACATGTGCAAACTACAAAGTATGGCACTTAACTGATATATATATTACTAATTATTACGTTAAAACATGTACAAACTACAAACTACTACAAAACTGTACATTTTGTTTCAACATTAAAAGAATAATGTGTGTGTGTGTGTGTGTGTGTAAATAAATAAATAAAATATCATACGACAAAATATGTTTTAAACATATGTTTAAAGTTTAATTAATCTGATTTGAAACATACAATACTTTAAAATACTGCAGAAATACATTTTTTAACACACTGGTAGCTGTTTATTTTAGGTGTTGACAGATCCAGTCATATACAGAAGTCCATCTAATATTTTTCTGTGGTGGTCTTATCTGTAAAATTTACTTGAGGAACATAATGTGAGCACCTTTTTTATGTAAATTTTAACTATTCAGTAATCTTAAAAATTCAGGAAAATATTCTCCAGAATGTTTTATTGTACTTTGGCTTTGAATTTACTATAGTTATTGCTCTTATTTTCTGATAATGTCATGTAGAGACATTTACAAAAAGTAACACATACAAAAATAATTCAAAATTCTTTTTAAAATATTGGGTGTCACTAAATTGTACTAACATTTCAATCTATGATTAGTAAATATAGTTTTCACTTAACAATATCATGTAATCTCTATAATGTAAGATAGAATTTTAAGATTTAAAACTTTATAAATTATTATACTTAAAATTTAAAAAATAAATTGTTGCAAAAATTCATTATTCATTGAAAAAAATGTTATTCATAAAAGTAATTAAACTTTTCTAATTACATAATGTCTTAATTTTATGACACATATATACGGTAACTGGAGGTCCAGCTTTACAAAAATAATGAGGAATTTCTTATAATTAATACAAAGATTACAAAAACAATCATTGAATTACTTGACTTTTGTCCAAAAATATCAGCAGATGATGAATTTCAATGAGCTTTGTTAGTATAATTTCTAGATTATTTTCATTGTACAAACCTCATAGGAATGAATACATATTACATATGGGCAAAGAAATATGGAATGTTCATCAATATAAGATGTCACACATTTATCAAAGCTTCAACAGAGAAGGAGATATGGATATGGAGGAAAAAAAGTTTATTTCTACCTTATCTTATCATTTTATTGGACACCAATCTATATTTTTTGAAACAGATCATATATATATATTACAGCATATAGTTATATTCTATACTTACATCATATATATTTAATATAGATATTACATCACATAGTTACATCATATATATATTAAATTGTACGGTTACATCATAAATATTACATCCTACTGCTACATCATATATATATATATTTCCCCATATAAAACTAAAAATTATGTGTATCATCATTTTTGCAAAGTATGTTCATGTTCTCAGTGATGTTTTCATTATAGAAAAATGCCAAAAATTTTTCAAACACTAGAAGTTCACTTTTAAAGAAGGAACAGAAAGAATTTTTTTTTTAATATCAACCCGAGCAAGGCGGTAATGCCACTGATGTGCAGGGGGCTACGTAATAGTGAAAAGATTGAAAAAAGAGAAAGCCGGAAACCACATCCTAAACAGGGAACAAAGGATGAGCCTCTTAACCTGTTCAATAGATGTGGGTGGAGTGTGAATCGGGCGATAGTTTAGTCTATCTACTCCAATTGAAAAAAAAAGTGAGAAGATTGGAAAAGAGAAAGCCAGAATCCACATAATTAGAAAGAAAAATTTGCTTCAAGCCCTCTGGCTGGATAATAGAATCTTCTTGGGATTTTATGTACATGCCACTCTTTGTTTGGATATATATATAACAAATATATATATATATATATATATATATATATATATATATATATATATATATATATATATATATATATATATATATATATATATACAAATATATATATATATATATTTATATAACAAATATATATATATATATATAACAAATATATATATATATTTATATAACAAATATATATATATATATAATATATATATATATATATAATATATATATATATATATATATATATATATATATATATATATATATATATATATATATAAATATATATATATATATATATATATATATATATATATATATATATATATATATATATATATATATATATATATATATATATATATATATATATATATATATATATATATATATATATATATATATATATATATATATATATATATATATATATATATATATATATATATATATATAAATATATATATATATATATATAAATATATATATATATATATAACAAATATATATATATATATATAATATATATATATATATATATAAATATATATATATATATATATATATATATATATATATATATATATATATATATATATATATATATATATATATATATATATATATATATATATATATATATATATATATATATATATATATATATATATATATATATATATATATATATATATATATATATATATATATATATATATATATATATATATATATATATATATATATATAGGTATATAGTAATTATATTACATGTATAGCATATATGCCATATACTACTTATACTTTACCAGTGATTCTTAAACCTTTGAAAGAACTCCCACTGTTTGGATGACAGGCCATATCCCCAAAAGACTACCGTCCATATCCAATAAACAGAAAGATTTCTTGGCATTGTTTAATTTTCATATTTGATAAAGAAAAAGCAAAACAAAAAAAAAAAAACAACAGTGTGTGAAAAGATGGTTATTCTCTTGACACCGCTATCACTGTATACACTTTTGACTCCCTAGGCAATGTTTATTTACAACATTATAAAAATATGTGAACCAAGTACAATGCAATATTTATTATTTACCATTTTATAAATAACTATGATTTATTCAAGGTTTGCCTTTTGTCCGGTTCATACTCCTCCCTTTAGGACAGGAGTAGGGTTTTATCCCTTGTTTGCTGTTTAAGATAAGGTTTCCAGTCCCTTTGAAAGTCTTTTCCTTCTCTTTAGTAAGCCATTGCATCTTAGTGGCATTATTAGCTTGCTTGGGGTGAATTGATTAAAAACAAAAAAAAATGTGTTTAATATATTTGTCGATTCTAAAAAATAAAGAAATTAATTTTCATATGTTTGGGTTTTATTAGAATTCTAAACATTTATTTTTTCAGGCAAGAAGGTTAAATATCTAAAAAAAATGTTTATTTAAAATTTTAAAAAATATTTACAGAATTTGAAAAAATATTAACTATCTCACTTTTTAAAACAATAAACATTGCTGAGGAAATCAAAAGTGCATACAATAATAGTAGTGTCAAGGGAATAACAGTTCTTTTGTCATACCATTTTATTTTGGTGGGAACAAAGATTAAACATTGCTCACTTCTCTGTTGGCATTAAGATTACTGTAAATGTACACTACCGGCCATAATTATTAGGCCCCAGTTTTTAAAATAAAATGTATTTCATATTTTTAGTATTTATTGCCAAGTGGATAATTCTAAATGAAAATAGAATGGTTCTTTTGTTATTATTACTATGCAAAATTGTACTAGGCAGCCAGGAAGCCTTTGCTTCGGCCAGCCAACAAGACGAAGAGACTAGCATGGGGAAGAGAGCACAAAAACTGGACACCAGAACAGTTCATTTGATGCACATGTTATTGTGCAGTATTAACAAAAGAACCATTCTATTTTCATTTAGAATTATCCACTTGGCAATAAATACTAAAAATATTATGAAATACATAATTTCTTTTAAAAAACTGGGGTGGCCTAATAATTATGGTCAGTAGTGTAAAACAACAATACATCCAACATGAAGTCTGTAATCATATATACCTTGAGTTATGGAAATGCAATGGTCGCTATTCTCTACAGCAAGTGCTGTCTAACTTGGCTGGCCTGTGGTACGACTCCTGTACAGACCACATGACCAAAATACAAACCAGTGTTTGGACTTTTAACTCAAATTTTAAAGCAAAAACTAAAATGACATCAACCTTTCATTTATGACTCATGTCAATTCTATTCTTTGCAAAACAAATTGTTTAAAGAGTCATGGCTTGGACTTTGTTTTAGAGAACAAAACAAAACATGATCCTTGAGTTTTGATGTGAGGTAGCTCTTTTTCTACTTCCGTTGACAGCAACCTTGGGAATGACTCAGACTAATGACTAAGACCAATCCCTGAACTTCTGTCTATTAAGGTTTGTCTACTGGCATCTATTGTGACATCTTTTTTTTTTCATAATCATATCACCCCCAAGCAAGGCATTTTACATAGGAGGAAAGTTATGAGAAAGGGTGACAGGTTATAGGGGGTGTCAGGAAGTGGGTATGAGAATACTGATGAGAGTGGACGGAGAAAAAAGCATGAGAGAGAGGATGCAAGTTAGTGGGATACAAGATGACTATTGACTTTACATTTAAATTCTTGGAGATTGTAGCTGTTGGGGAAGCAAGTAAGCGGAAGGGAATTCCACAGGCAGGAAGTGTGAGATAAGAAGCTGCTGGAGTAGAATTTGTGCTTACATTTTATTGGTTTCACAGTAAAAGGGTAGGACCTAGTTGCTAATCTTGTGGCTTGAGTAAATTCAGCCATTGAGCTAAGTTCATCGGAGCACACTGGTGCCCCCTATATATGAATTTACTGTCTGACTATTTGCTGATCTGGTTATGCTAGGACATCCATCTATTTAGAACAGCAGTTCTCAGACTATCTTTCTTCTCACTACACATGGGACAAGAAATATATGAATAAATACACATTGATAATTAATAATACATGATTACATGAATGTCTATCAATCTGGACCTGTTCATGACTAAGTGTCTCTTTATCTCAGCCGGCCATCAACTGTCTAAATTGGAGACTGACGACTATCAGCCTCTGTAAACTTATCTGTGACTATGCATCTGAAATTCGCCCTGAATAGCTGTCCACCCATATTAACCCATTCCTGACTATATATCTACCAGTATAAACTTGTAAATATACATATTTGTCAGTCTGTCTAAACTTGTACCCATGCCTAGTTGTCGCTCTGTCTAAAACTTGTACCCATGCCTAGTTGTCGCTCTGTCTAAAACTTGTACCCATGCCTAGTTGTCGCTCTGTCTAAAACTTGTACCCATGCCTAGTTGTCGCTCTGTCTAAAACTTGTACCCATGCCTAGTTGTCCCTTTGTCTGTCTAAAGTTGTACCCATGCCTATTTGTCCCTTTGTCTGTCTAAAACTTGTACCCATGCCTAGTTGTCCCTTTGTCTGTCTAAAGTTGTACCCATGCCTATTTGTCCCTTTGTCTGTCTAAAGTTGTACCCATGTCTATTTGTCCCTTTGTCTGTCTAAAGTTGTACCCATGTCTATTTGTCCCTTTGTCTGTCTAAAGTTGTACCCATGCCTATTTGTCACTCTGTCTGTCTAAAGTTGTAACCATGTTTATTTGTCAGTTTGTGTAAACTTGTAACCATGTCTAGTTGTCAGTCTGAAGTTGTAACCATGTGCATTTGTCAGTCTGTTTAAACTTGTACCTATGCCTATTTGTTATCATGTATAAACGTGTTTCTGTCTGGCTAGCTGTCTGTCTTAACCTTGACTATCAACATATTCCCTTGACTCCCTGTTTGTCTTTGACACAGTGACCCTCTAAGCTTGGAGTCATCTATAAAACCATCTTCATTTCTTCCTCTGCATTTAGCCCTCCCCTACGTGCTCCATCGTCTATCTTCTGTTAAAATGGCATTACCCACACAGCCGACTTATCCCCACAATCTCTACCCTCTTGTCTAGACTGTTCAGTGTTCAGTATCCATAAAACAAAATTAAAAAATATCTACAAAAAAAACTTCATTCATTGATTTTTTAAACATTTATTTTTAATTTAGATTTCATGTGGACTTTCAGAAGAAAAAATATGGAGAAATCAAAGTCGAATTCAATGACAAAAAAAGGATTTTTAAATAGTTTACAAAAAAAAAAAACTTTATTTTTTTTTGCTCTCGTCTTTTCAACAGAACGATTAAACGACAATATTTGTACAATAAAAAAATAAAATAAAAAAGGTGGTTTTCAGTCGTGTCATCTGTGTTTTCTCTTCTGTTACAAAAAAGTTTTGATAATGAACGGATTTTAAAAATCTTTTACTAGTTTTTTTTAGTCAATGTTTTGTTTACGCGTCAAGAATTATTTTTTACTTTGCTTCATATTCTGAAAAATAAATTTAAAAAAGCTTTATTTTCAAAATTTTTACTTTTTTTTACTTACTGCTTCATATAGAGATAAAAATCAAATCTTTTTCTTTCAACTTGTTTAGAATTTAATTTATTTTTACTTTGTTTCATATTATGAAAAGGGGTTATTTTATTTTTTAAACTATTTTTAAAAAGAATTATTATTTACTTTTCTTCATATTGTGAAAAATAAATTAAAAAAAGCTTTTATTTTCAGAATTACTTTTTTACTTAGTGCTTCATATAGAGATAAAAATCAAATCTTTTTCTTTCAACTTGTTTAAAAATTATTTTTACTTTGTTTCATATTATGAAAAGGGGTTATTTTAAATAACTATTTTTAAAAAGAATTATTATTTACTTTTCTTCATATTGTGAAAAAAAAAAAACGAAAGCTTTATTCTTCAAATTTGTTTTCAAAATAAAATAAAAATGATGAGATTTTTTTATTTAAATTTTTAATAAAATCTTTTTATGTTGGATAGTCTTTTAGTGGTCATTTTGCCAAAGAAAAAAAGAATTAAAATAAAATAAAATTTTAATTTTGTTTACATCATTTTTATATTTTTATCTTTTAACTATAAAAATGTAATTATGTTTTTGTTTTTTGGGGAACGTCATTCATTCATCGTGAAAGAAAAAACGTCGTTTATTAAAAAAAATAATAGTTGTAAATTTAAATATAAATAAATTTTTATTCACCGTAGCAATTTATGGCATCTTTCATTTTTTATGTTATTCATGAGTTTGTTTGTTGAATGAATCTTTTATTCAGAAGGAAAATTTGAAAAAATATAAAATTTAAAAGCAAGAAAAGAACCAAAATAAAACAAAAGAATGAATGAATTTAAAAGATAAATATTAAAAAAATATTTATTTATTATTAATGATAATAATAAATAAGTACTTTTTTTAAAAATAAATAACTCATCGGATAAATAATTAACAACAAAGAAGAAGTAAAAAGACCTGTTTTCCTTTTAAAATAAAAAAAAGGTAAAGAAAGAAGGGCGAATAAAACAACAACAGCACATATAAAAATATTATTAAATCATTAATTAAATAAATAAATAAATAAATATTTACATTTAATTATACAATTTCAGGATTTTTATTTTAAATGTCCCTTAAAAAGAGAAAATCCCCAAGGGCGAAAAAGTATGAAAAACAGAACAAGTCATTCGTTTTTTGTTTTTTTTATCACGGGGTAAGGGATATTTTAAAATAAATTAAAAATATCTTGGGGTGGTTACATAGTGACCGATTAAGCATTTTAATATGAATGCAACAATCGATAAATTAAATATTAATATATTTTTTTAACTTACCTGTGATCGGGTTGTCGATGAAAATGAAATTGAAAACAGACTTGATCGAGCGGCAAAACAGGCCATATCTTTTCTTTCTTCCTTTTTTATACAATCCAATTACTTGCTTTACCTTAAATAAATTAAATCTTTTTAAAAATTGTTTTTTCCAAGCACACGCATACAGATCGTACTTATACTGGTGACAAAATGCTGTAAAAGTGTAGATGAAATGTCCTATAATAACTTGATTATTATAGTAAATAGTAAATTCGGTCTGGATCGAGTTTTTTTCCAAGGCATACGGATTTTCTTCGTTTTTACAGACACAAAAAACATTTACATCTAAAATTAAAACAAATATAGGGTTTATTTAACATATTATTAACTCCTTTTTGGATGACGGTAACATCAGACGTACGACAGAATGAATTAACCAACTACAGATGAAGAGCTCAGTTTCGAAATGTGCGCAGTGTGCACATCTGTTAAGATTAAGACTAAAAAAGTGAATGACACCCGGTTTCGTAAGAAGGAAGTGTGGTTAAGTTTTCAATAGGTTGGCGGAAGTGACGTATACGTAGGTCACGTGAAGACACGGTGTGGTTGTCTGTTGACCTTTGACAGTGATGGGTCAATTGATATATATAACTAAACAAAAAATGTGAACTTGAGAGGTGGGGAACACCCCCACCCACCCAACACACCCACACATTGTTAAAGGACACGGGAACACATAGGCTGGACTCCCCGCCGTCTTCAACGTATAAGTGTCCAACAATAAACACATAGAACAGTTAAACTACCCACACACACATTGATATGTCGTTGATATCTGAAATTCAGAAAAAAAAAAAAAAAAAAAAAAAAAAAAACTTAGTAGAAAAATAGCCATTTTCAACATGTCATTTTAAGGCATGCATTTTTCGACCCTTATAAACAGAGAACCTATATATATATATATATTATATATATATATATATATATATATTATTATTATTATTATTATATATATATATATATATATGAAATGATTTGTTTGAACATTATTTTTTATTGATACTCGTATTTAAATAGATATATATACTTATATAAGTTTCTAGATGTATATATATATATATATAAAATACACACATATATATATATACATATATATATATATATATTGGGTATTTGCATTTTAGAAACTGTTTTGTTAGGTTGTTAATGTTGTTTAGAAAAAAAATATATATATATATATATATATATATATATATATATGTTAGAAGTAGTACAAACTAAATGGTTGACAGTCCACTGTTTGTAGTGATTCACTTTATTAAGAACGCTCGACACTTCGTAGAGCATTAAAAATATTACCATTATATATTTTTTATATATACAGTAGCGGCCATAATATAAGGAACGGAAACAACAAAGATATAAATATGTGTATTAAAAAGTAATGCATGATTAGGAATGAATTTTTTATCGAAAAAAGATTAGAGTGTAATGCATAAATATTATACAAAGTTGCAAAAATTTACATAATCGTATTTTTTTAAAAATAAAGATTAAATGAAACAAAAGAAATAAGCTACCGGACAAAAGTTAAGGAACGATGTTAATAATTTGCATAAACTTTTAATTTACATTGTTAAAAAATTCGATGGAGCTTTTTAACAATAAGTAAAAGTTCATTTATCATTAGGACTTTATTTTTAAGCAATATGGCAAATTCTATACGCAAAACTCTCTCTATTGAAGAAAAAAAACAACTCATTATCGCTAACTTTCAAGAAAAAAGTCAATTTCAGAAATTTCTGATATTGTTCAAAGGTCTAAAAGTGTCGTTAATCGTGTAATTAGCAGGTATTAAACCAATAAAACGTTAGATGCAACAAAAAAAAAAAACAAAAATCGGCAGACCTCCAAAAACATCGCAAAGAGAGAGGGTCGAAGAATTGTTAGAATATCTACAAAAAACCGTTTTGAAACTGCTACATCAATGCCCGTAAATTTAACGAAGACACAGATAATAAGATCTCAAAGAAAAATGCTTGCTCGCAGGTTAAAAAATGCAGGATTGTATGCCCGTATTCCAGCTTCGAATCCTCTTTTTTCAAAGCGAAACCAAAGGGCACGCCTGGAGTATGCGAGAGAACATGTTGTTTGGACTGATGCACAATGGGATATAGTTCATTTCAGTGACGAGTCCAAGTTTACTATATTTGGTTCTGAGGGCAAAACCTACGTGCGCCGTAGAACAGGTGAAAAACTGTCTTCACAATGTGTCAAGAAAACTGTCAAGTTTGGTGGCGGCAGTGTGATGGTGTGGGGAATGATTTCATCTGCAGGAGTTGACTCTATCATCCGCCTACATGGCAATATCAATGCTGAGATTTACAAAAGGCTTCTTCAGCAGCATGTGGTACCAAGATTACACCATAATCTTTATGAATCTCCTATTTTCATGCAGGACAATGCACCTTGCTACAAGGCTCAGAAGGTTATGGCTTTATTTGAAGAAGAAGTAATCGCTCTAATGAACTGGCCATCCCAGAGCCCCGAGCTGAATCTAATAGAAAATGTTTCGAAGATAATTGGAGAAAGGATTCAGAAAAGAAACCAGAAAAACCAAGATCACCTATGGGAGTTATTGAAAAGACGAATGGGAGGGAATTATTGCTGATTTTTGCAAGAAATTAATTAGATTATGTAGTCGACGATGCAGAGAAGCCATTGAAAATAAGTGGATGTTTACCAAATATTAAATATTGTTGATATTTTGTTCACAATCAAGTATTAACAAGGTCGTTCCTTAACTTTTGCCCAGTAGCTTATTTCCTTTGTTCCATTTAGTGTTTATTTAAAAAAAAAAAAAAATCTATTGTAGATTTTTGTAACTTTTTGCAATATTTATACATTATACCCTAACCTTTATTCGGTATTGCTAAACATACATTGCTTTTTAAGTAATACACATGTTTATGTCTTTGTTGTTTCCGTTCCTTATATTATGGCCGCTACTGTATACTGTTGAAATTATCAATAACTGTCAGTCAGTTAAAGGTTATCTCTCTTTCTCTTTTAGAATTTCTGTAGGGATTCTCTCCCTTTACCTAACTCTTCCCTCTTCTTCTAATGTAAATAAAGGCTCGCTTTGTGCGTGCGTCTGACCGCTCTAAAACAAATGTCTCTGTCACTATTTTTACGACAATAAGTATGCAACACAGTTGAAGCTCCTTTATACGAGGTATGTGAAGCTATGTTTCATTTTTAATAATTACCTAACAAAGGTTATGGGACCACTCTACGTCAACGTCTTGGAGATATTTGTCCATGTCCACGTGTGAACTTTTTTTGTTTTATCCCGTTCGGCCATCTTGAATTTTTTTGTTTGTATTGAAAGTTTTTGTGTTGCTTGTATAAAGTACAATGGCAATGGAAACAAAACTTAGTAACCTGGTACCACTAAATGGTACAAATTATAATACTTGGAAGGTTCAGTGTAAAATGGCTTTAATTAGGGATGGTTTATGGAACATTGTTAACGAAACGGAGATAGTTCCTGATAAACGAACAGATTCTGCATCACACATAAAATATTTATCAAGAAGGGACCGTGCATTAGCGACGATTGTACTGTCGGTGGAAACTTCACTGCTATATTTAATTGGAGACCCTGACGACCCCGCAGTAGTGTGGAAAAAATTAGCTGACCAATTTCAAAAGAAAACTTGGGCAAATAAATTAGCGTTGAGGAGAAAATTATATTCTCTTAAACTAAAAGACGGCGACTCTGTTCATGAACACATTAAAACTATGATGGAAATATTTGATGAATTAGCAGTCATTGGCGATTCTATTGACGAGGAAGATAGAGTTGTTCATCTTCTGGCTACACTTCCAGACTCTTATAATATGTTGGTGACGGCACTCGAAGCAAGTCAGGATGTTCCTAAATGGGTGTTAGTGACTGAGCGATTGCTGCATGAAGAAACCAAGATCAAAGAGAAGGAAATAAATGGTGCTGAATTGAAAGCCATGGCATCAAAACATCATGTCAACAAAAGGGGACCCAAATGTTATTACTGTGGAAAAAACGGACACATTAAACGTGACTGTCGTTTACTTGATACAAAAGAGAATGTTAAGTCGAACCATCCGAAAAGGAAAGTTTTCTTCACTAAGAAAATAAAGGATGACTCAAGTGATTCTAGTGATGACATTGTTGGACTTCTCACACATAATGCGTTGTTGTCAAATAATAATAAGAGTAACTGGATTGTTGATTCTGGAGCTACATGTCACATGTGTTACGATGTTGAGAAATTTATTAATTTCAGAAAGTTGGATATAGCAGAGGAAATAACCCTTGGCGATGGATTTTCAGTTGAGGCATTAGGTATAGGTACAATAGAACTTAAAGTGAGTTTACCAAATGGCAAATACCAAAGATGCAGGCTTTATGAAACTCTATATGTTCCTAAATTGTCTTATAATTTATTAAGTGTGTCTAGAGCCACTAAATCTGGAAAGACATGCCTATTTACTGAATCAAGTTGTCAAATTCTGGATGACAAGCAGAAAGTGGTGGCAACAGGTTAAAAAATTGGTAACATATACTATTTAAACTGCAGTGAAGTATATGGAGAAGCCCATTCAGCAAACTCCTGCCTAAGTAGTAACACAAAGGAGGTGATTTGGCATAGACGTTTTGGCCACCTTGGAGAAAAGAATTTACAGAAACTAGTAAAAGATGAACTAGTAACTGGCCTTGACTATGATGTAACCAAGGATATCAACTTATGTGAGCCATGTTTGGATGGAAAACATCATCGTTCCTCATTTCCAAAATCTGGTGGAAAGCGAGCTACTCAACTTCTCGGAATTGTGCATAGCGATGTTTGTGGAAGGATAGAGGCAAAATCGCTTGGTGGAGCAGAATATTTTGTAACATTTATTGATGATAAATCAAGATTTGTATGGATATACGTGCTTAAACACAAGAGAGATGTTTTTAAAAAGTTCATGGAATGGAAAACCATGGTGGAAAATTTCACAGGACATAATATTAAGACCCTACGCACTGATAATGGTGGGGAGTACACTTCAAGAGAATTTGAAGATTACTTAAAAAAGGAAGGCATTCGACATGAATATACTGTTCCTAAAACCCCAGAGCAAAATGGAGTAGCTGAAAGAATGAATCGAACATTAGTAGAAACAGTGCGGACAATGTTGTCAGATGCAAAACTGCCTAAGAAATTTTGGGCAGAAGCTTTATCCACAGCTTCATATATTCGAAACCGGAGCCCAACAAATTCTGTGAAAGGTATGACACCCTATGAAGTATTGAAGGGGCATAAACCCAATGTAAAACATTTACCCATCTTTGGGTGTGATGCTTTTGTCCATGTACCAAAGGATGAAAGGTTTAAAATGGATTCTAAGTCCAAGAAGAGCATATTTCTTGGTTATGGCATTAGTGTAAAGGGTTATAGACTTTATGACACCAGAAAGTCTAGAGTATTTCATAGCAGGGATGTGATCTTCAATGAATCAGGCTCCATAACTGACCAAGAGGAAAAAGAAGTAGTGAAGCCACCTCCAGTTGAAATCGAATACCAGGAGAGCTCCGAGGATAATGACAACTTGCAGGAGGGACCGGGACTCCGAAGATCACCAAGGACTAAGAAGGCTCCAGACCAGTACGGTGAATGGGTTTACATGGCCCATAATTTAAGTGATCCACTGACAATAGAAGAAGCACTCTCCAGTCCTGAGAGGAATGAGTGGATGAAAGCAATGGAAGGTGAAATTTCTTCCTTGCATACTAACAAAGTATGGGATCTCACCGAGTTGCCGAGTGAACGAAAAGCTATTTGTAGCAAATGGGTTTTTAAACGCAAGTACGATGCTGACGGAAAAATGGAACTGTATAAAACTCGACTGGTAGCCCAAGGTTTTCTTCAGAAGCAAGGTATTGATTATGACGAGACCTTTTGCCCAGTTGTGAGATTTGAATCAGTGCGAACTGTTGTTGCGTTAGCAGCACAGAACGACCTGAAGCTACATCAGTTGGACATCACCACTGCATTCTTAAATGGTGAGCTAAAGGAGGAGATCTACATGAAGCAGCCAGAGGGATTTGTAGTTGAAGGCAAGGAACATCTTGTCTGCAAACTGCAGCGAAGCATTTATGGCTTAAAGCAGTCACCAAAATGTTGGAATGAAGTGCTTGATTGTCAACTAAAAAAGATGAACTTCAAGCAGTTGGAGAACGATCTCTGATATAATTGTGGGAAGCAAATCCCAGAATCAAATTCAAGATTTTGTAAAGAATATTTCAAAATTTTTCAAAATCAAGGATTTGGGAAGACTAAAACACTTTTTAGGTGTTAAAGTTGTTTATCCCGAACCAGGGAAAATATGGATTGGACAACCTGCATATACAGCAGAAGTTTTAAGAAAATTTCAAATGGAAAACTCCAAACCGGTATCAACCCCAATTGATGTTGGAGTAAAATTAACAAAGGCAACTGAAGTGAGCAAGCTGGTCAACAAAGAGTTGTACCAATCAGCCGTTGGAAGCTTACTGTATCTGTCAACAAGGACACGACCTGACATTGCATATGCTGTTGGCAATGTTGCAAGATTCTGCTCTCAGCCTACAATGGAACACTGGAAGTGCGTTAAACATATTTTCCGTTATCTAAATGGTACTCAAGGGTATGGTCTATTGTATGACAAGGAAAAAACCTCTAACCTCCTGGGATATTCAGATGCAGACTGGGCTGGTAATTTAGATGATCGCAGATCGACATCTGGTTACTTGTTTAAATTAAGTGGAGCAGCTGTCAGCTGGAGAAGCAAAAGACAAACCTGTGTTGCATTATCAACAGCTGAAGCTGAATACATGGCATTGGCAAGTGCGGCACAAGAGGCTGTTTGGATGCATCGCCTTCAGGCTGCCTTATCAGGATCACCAGTTTCCCCGACACTGATCTACCAAGACAACCAGTCAACAATGTGTATGGCAAAGAACCCACAGCATCATGGAAGGGCCAAACATGTTGACATTAAGTTCCACTATATCCGAGAACAGGTGGAAAAGAAGACAGTCAAGTTGGAGTACTGTCCGAGCAAAGAAATGGTAGCGGATATTCTAACAAAAGGACTTGTGAGTTCACAGTTTGTGAAGCTCAAGGACCTGTTAGGTCTTGAAGAACTGATTATTTAGACTGTCAGCAATTGAGGAGGAGTGTTGAAATTATCAATAACTGTCAGTCAGTTAAAGGTTATCTCTCTTTCTCTTTTAGAATTTCTGTAGGGATTCTCTCCCTTTACCTAACTCTTCCCTCTTCTTCTAATGTAAATAAAGGCTCGCTTTGTGCGTGCGTCTGACCGCTCTAAAACAAATGTCTCTGTCATTATTTTTACGACAATAAGTATGCAACACAGTTGAAGCTCCTTTATACGAGGTATGTGAAGCTATGTTTCATTTTTGATAATTACCTAACATATACATATATTAAAATTTTGATATTAGAATGGTTTATAAAAGCATTATATCACTACAGCATTTTCATGTTTCAGAAAAATACTGTTGTATTTCAGGTGATATTATAAAATAAATGCTGAAAATTATTTATTTAGTAAAGATAAGATGACTTCATAGTTATTTAGAAACTGATGGGGTGGTATTGGAGAATATGCTTGTAGGTGTAAGTTCTACTTCGGGTACTCTTTATAAAAGGAAATACATGAATAGTTTTAATCTACCTGTTCTTTCACTTCCTTATAATCTATCTATCTATCTATCTATCTATCTATCTATCTATCTATCTATCTATATATATATATATATATATATATATATATACTCCTGATCAAAAATTTAAGACCACTTAAAAATCTTTAAAAAGAAATTTTTTATGGATAGATTTTAAACTCCTCCCACTTAAGGTTACCAATACTACAATCTAAAAGGTTATGGAAACAAAAAGCTATATTCCAAACATTTTATTTAGAAATTTACATTTTTATAAAATGAGGCGATTTACACATGATCAAAATTATAAGGAACAGTTCTGTTCTGAAACATGAAAATTTTTGTGTAGTGATATTATACTTTTATAAACCATTGTAATAACAAAATTACAATATATATATATATATATATATATATATATATGATGTATTTCACATGTTCAATTAACCCACCAAGCAAGCCCCCATATTTATAAAGTGGAAATTGAGCTTAATGCTCATCGGCGACAGTCTTTTTCATATTTCAACGCAATTTTCAGGATATGTTATGAAAATTGCATTTAAGTATGAAACTAATATTTTTGGTATCTTTGTGGGTATAATTGACAAAGAAGTGGATACAAATATTAGCGTTGAGAGGAATATTTTATTTTTTTATTTTTACATACTTTCGTGTTAAGTGTCTGCTGGCAACAGAACACATATTGCCTGCTTAGAAGCCAGAGAGGGACTGGCCAATCCTTTAGGTCAAGCATGGGTCAGGGAGATAGAGAGAGTAGGGGAAAGAGAAATAGTAGCAGAGAAAGAAAAGGGAATAGATTTGGGTATCTTAGTTCTTGGGAGTTATTTAGAGACAGAGAGGGTAAACGAAACAATGTATTTTCTGCATGGTAGTAGTCTCTGACCTGAGGTCATTTTGGTTAATTCCTACAAAACTATCGTCTCTGGGTGTTGACCACAATGTCCATCTTTATATTTACAGACGCTCTAGCTATGATATTGAGCACTTTAACCCATAAATATAGCATACTATAAAACTATATTTCTGTCATTCATCAGTTAATTTCTCCCTACCTACTCTACTAACTCAAGGATCAAGCCACATACCTTCCACTGCCAAAGAAGACATTTCTACTAAAATTCTGGTAACAATTTTTGTTGGACTTGTGTAAATCCAAAGTAAAAACAGGACATAGAATTTGAACGAGGAAATATTAAAAAGTATATTGACTGGAGATTTTACAGGAGCAAAAATACGTCTTTTCGCTATGAAAAGTGTGTGTGAGAGAGAGAGAGAGAGAGAGAGAGAGAGAGAGAGAGCGCTGGGGGAGATCTTCTTTCAAATACCGTGCCGCCTGTAGTTATCAGTCAGTCACTTAAGTGCCTGACGTGATACACGCTTTGCGCGATCATGTCTCGAAACAGACATGACTGACTGGACAGAAGATTATCACGCAGTAGGTTGCCATTCCTTTCTACGGTAGACTGGTTGCTACCCAAGGCTATAGAACCCAATCTGTCCTGTTATTTGACTCATAGCTAAAGGGAGAAAAGATGTATTAGATTATATTATTAAGTAGTAATTAGTGAGGGATCAGTTTATTACTTCAAAACAATAGAAAACCGATCCCCAACTTTATGGCCAGTATCAGCTTTAAGTATATTTTCAACTATTATATTCAGTCAGTCAGTTATGTGCCATACGTGATACAATCTTTGGGCGATCATGTCTCGAAACAGACATGACTGACTGGGTAGAAGATTATCACGCAGCAGGTTTCCATTCCTTTCTACGGTAGACTGGTTGCCAGCTAAGGCTATAGAACCCAATATGTCTTTTTATTTAACCCATAACTGAAGGGAAGAGATGGATTAATACGTTTCCCAAGGCCATTTGTAGTAAACGAATGCAAGCTAAAATTCCCAAATCTCGTTGCTTATTATTAGGGAGCGGTGATCCAACAATACTATCCCCAGACTGAAGAAGGGTGATTTTCTCAGCGCAGCTTAGATCTGGCACAAGACCGAGAGTATGGGGCACCCAGTGATAATAGAACTCACTACTCAATTGTAATGATTCTTGCGAAGCAAGCTTGCTAACCATTACACCATGTCGTGGGTCTGCCCCCAGATTGAAGCAGATTCTCTTATGAAGTTTGCTTTGTTATGTATCTTTCTAAATGACGTGATCAATGTACAGTGCGACCACTTGTTGTTGTTGCTGTTGGAGGTATTGAAAATTTTAGGTGAGGGTATATTGTCTGTTGATTTGCTTTAATTTATGTCAGGTATTTGTGTGATTTTTCCAATGTAAGCAAGTTTTAAACGATTAGTTGAAACGGCATCTTTTTTTTTTCTACGTTTTTTTTTGAATGGTAAAATGTTTTTCATGACGTTTCAACACTTTATGCGAACCTGAATAATTTGGATATATTAGTTTCTTAACCATCTCATTCCTGAAAAAAATATATTCACAGTTATGTAGATCTGCAGGTATAAAAGATTGTTTGCTCATACATCTTGTGGATGTAAAAGACTGCCTATTCATTTGGTCTTTTTGTTTACTGACAAAGTCTGTGAATGGGGTCGATATTTTGTCTATCTCAAAGTATTGACATGGATGTGCGATGTGGTGCAGTGGATATCAGCTCGGAAACGAGAAATCAGAGAGATGAGTTCGAATTGCAGTTGAATTCGTTGCATTCACTTACACACAAATACCCTTGGAAAAAGTACTAATCTGTTTAATCTCCCTCCAGCTATGGGTTAAATAGCAGAATAGATTTGGATATTGTAGTTTTGGTTGGCAACCACTCTACCGCAAAAAGTAATGGCAACCTATTGTGGGCAGATCTTCTGCCCATCATTTATGTCCTTTCGAGACATGATCGTCCAAGCGTGTATCCCGTATGGCACTTTACTAACTGACTGAATGTCAGTGAGGTTCCAAAAACGATGTCTTTTGGTGTGCAATGTCAGTCTTCTTTTAAAATATTTCGTATTGGTAGGAGGGTAATAGGTTGTTATCCACTCAGTTGTAAGTGTCAATTTATGTGGCTAGTGCAATTTTTAGCTGTCTCTAGAATATTTCCACGATTCCATTTGGCACAAGGATGGTATTCAATAGTTCGGATATGTTTCACTCCGAATAGGCTGAAAAATTTATTGAAAAGTATGGATTGAAACAGTGATCCTCTGTCAGTAGTAATCACAGATAGCACTTCAAACGTACTGCTTCAGTTGTTCAGTACAACTTTTGCGATAGTCTCTGCGGAGGTATTTGGAATAGGAAAAGCAGCAGGCTAATGGTGAATATATAAATGAAACCGTATTCGTTTGGGAGAGACCCAATAATGTCTATGTGTGAACCTACTGTCGGGTCTCTGGAATTTACCAATGGGCTATTTTGTGTTTTCCAACTTTGTGTTTTTGACACTGAATGCATTGCTGCGTCAAATTTTTTATTGTCAGTGGACATGTTTGGACATGCTAATTGCTCTGTTATCTCTATACATCTGCCATGAAAGTGGTCGAAAATATTTTTTGCGTAACAGTGACGGTATATAAGGCCGAGGGTAGCCTTTTTTGTCACACAAGAAAGTTGAATGTCCGACAGGGATAGGTAAACTTTCAAGTTGCAGTGAAGTATCTTCTTTGACTTGCAAAAGTGCAATTTTTTCTGTTCCTCGATGATCCGATATTCCTGTACCTTAAACCTTCCGTATTTATTGAGAATATGGAAGTACGTCTGCAACAATATTTTCTTTACCTTTGATATATTGTGAAATGAAGTCAAGATGTCTTGTTTCACGTGGTGAATATTTATTAGACTTGCTATACAGGGCATAAGTGAGTGGCTTATGGTCAGTAAATACTTTGAATTCGCGTCCCTCTAAAATATAAAGGAAATGTTTGTAAGCTAAATAGACAGCGAGAAGTTCTCGAAAATATTCTGTTTCATTTATAGAATACAAATCCGATATAATTCCAACAAATAACGAAAACAAAAATAGTAGATTTACACACCCACAAAATCGGATCAGAATGGCTGAAAATATTTTTACGAAAACCAGACCAAGCTAAATTTCACAAGTCGGTGTGAAAAATTAAGATTCTGGATTCCAATTGGACAGGCAATAACAAATTGAACTATGACCCCTGTCAAATTTCCTTAACACCTAAAAAATGTTTTTTCAATCGGATCCGATCACGTGATTAGATTTCACTACTTATCCATGTTTCTTGACCGGCCAAAAACAGCCCGATGGGAGCAGGAATCTCGTCACAATGTAAGAGAGAAATTTCAAGACGCCGAACCTGACAGATCTCGTCGACATACATGCGTTCTTCCTCTTCACTCACTCGCCATCAAAGAAATAACAACAGCAAGACACTTCAACTGACTCCTAAAAATTAACGTCGCTAAGTACAATTTTTTTTTTGTTGCTTTACTTTCCTTTTCACCTTCTCAGTCACTCAGTCAAGTGCCATACGTGATACACGCTTGGGCGATCATGTCTCGAAAGAGACATGACTGACTGGGCAGAAGATTATTCCGCAGTAGGTTGCCATTGCTTTCTGCGGTAGACTGGTTGCCGACCACGGCTATAGAACCCAATCTGTCCTGTTATTTAACACATAACTGGAAGGAATAGACTTCAAGGGTATTTGCGCGTAAGTGAATGCAATGAATTCGGCTGGAATTCGAACTCGGCTCCGAGCCGATATCCAATGTTGTTGGATTTGGTCCATTTGTACGTCAATCGGATTCTGGATGGCGTTGACGTTGTTTGTGTCTGCGTTTTCGCAAATCTTGTCAGCGGTTTCTGCCTGTTTATCCAGGTCGGCACCTTCCATACAAAGGGTTAATATTAGTGTCACGTGGTTCAGCTATAGACATAGACATCGCAAAATATTCTCGGACAAAATATAAGGTTCGGGAAGATTATTGATATGTTTCAGGAGTTGAAAAGGTGTCATATTTTCAATGGAGCCATTCAGTCAGTCTGTTAAAGGTCATATCGCTTGGGCGATCATGTCTCGAAAGAGACATGACTGACTGGGATGAAACTTTTTCCGCAGTAGATTGCTATTACTTTCTGTGGTAGACTGGTACCTTTTCTGGTAATACAAGAGCTCAAACATTATACAGTGAAATTTCAGATCCAAATTCAGTTTTCAACTATGTCAGTTGTCTGAATTTTTTTTATTGTTAATTAATATTAATTTTTGGCAAGTATTTATTTCATCCTATTTTTCTTGTTCTTTCATCAGTGGTTCCCAAACTTTTTTGACTTACCACCCCCCCTTGTGTATCAAAACACAACCCTAACTCAACCTCAATTATTGATTAGATTTTCTTGGTACTCGTGGTACAGTGGATATCGGCTCGGAACGAGAAACCGGGGAGCCGAGTTCAAATTCCAGCTGAATCCATTGTATTCACTTACGCGCAAATACCCTTGGGAAAGGTATTAGTCCGTCTATTCCTTCCAGTTATGGGTTAAATAACAGGACAGATTGGGTTCTATAGCCTTGGTCGGCAACCAGTCTACCGCAGAAAGCAATGGCAACCTACTGAGGGATAATCTTCTGCCCAGTCAGTCATGTCTCTTTCGAGACATGATCGCCCAAGCGTGTATCACGTATGGCACCTAAACTGACTGACTCATATTGCATGTCAAATGAGTATCTTCCATAATAATTGTTATACAAATGGGATACACTGTAAAGGGAGTTTGAGTTTTGTTTAACGGCATATCAACCTTTGTGGGTTATTTAATACCAAAAAGGTAGTGTTTTAATGTATTTTGTTTAATGTTTGGTTATAGTGAGAAGGTTGATTTAGTCAGATTTTGATTGAATGTTTATTATTTTAGAAACTGAAAATGTTTTCTAATTTTGTATTAAAAAGTGTATTGCTGGTACAAATTCTTTTTTTCTTCAAAAATGTATTATGGCAATAATTTTTTTCCTTCAAAAATGTATATTTTTCTATAAAAGTCTATTTTTATACTTTTACAGTGTTTTGAACCCAGTTTTGCGGGTAACTATTTGCCCATAGTTGAGACCCTAACAGCTGCTGGGTCATGGTGAACCTGGGAACAACAGCAATTAAGAGGTAGTTCCATGGTCCTCACAACCTTCCAATCAGAGGCCTTGCTGCCGGATGCAGTGTACTGTCATGCCCAGGACCGCATGTCGTATGGGTCCTCCTTAGTTACTGCATTCCGTTGGAAGCTTTTTATAGGCGAATTTCACTGAATTTCGTCTTTTGTGAAGTTACTCTTTTTTGCCGTGAAGTTGGTTTGCAATTGAGCGAAGCATATCTGTGTATATACAGTGGGCTAAAAGGAGGTATCTGTAACGATAGTATAGCTTCAATCGATTCTTGTATGTTTATTGCTAAACCGAGGAAGAATATACGTCCTTTTCTTGTTACCGAAATTAGAGTTTCAATCTTGGGAAAATCTTCCTACAGGTGCTGTACTCAGTCAGTCAGTCAATCAGTCAGTTAAGTGCCATACATGATACACGCTTGGGCGATCATGTCTCGAAAGAGACATGACTGACTGGGCAGAAGATTATCCCGCAGTAGGTTGTCATTGCTTTCTGCGGTAGACCGGTTGCCGACCAAGGCTATAGAACCCAATCTGTCTTGCTATTTAACCCATAACTGGAAGGAAGAGACGGATTAATACCTTTCCTAAGGTTATTTGCGCGTAAGTGAATACAATGGATTCAACTGGAATTCGAACTCGGCTCCCCGGTTTCTCGTTCCGAGCCGATATCCACTGTACGCAACGCACATCCTGGTGCTGCACTACGTTATTAAAATCACCGAGGAATGAAAAAGGATTAAATTGTGACGAGGTCGTAACTCGGCTGGTATATAGTAATTATAGCATTCTGTCAAAATTCTATTCACATCTTACTCTGAGCTGTAAAGAAAATGTTTTTTTTTAATGTGCTTTTCAATTTGTTCCCCAGTTTTTTATCCACGAGAACATCACGCCATGATCGCCATTTTGCTGCGGGTAAAAACACATTTGATGAGATCTTTTATAACGTTTTATAACTTTTGACCTGCTAACAATTTTTGGTAGCCAGAAAATATTTTTCAGATTGTAACAGTTAATAGCCCCCACTACACATATATCTTCTTGTCACTATAGACTATCCGTAGAGTAAAAAGCTACAGGCAAACCAAACGAAATAGTGCTGTTGTTATTCCCATAGAACGTAAGTTTTACACGATAGAGTTGCTAGCACCATGGCAACTGCTTTTGAATTCAATGTTGGTCTTCTCCAAGACTGGCTGCCAAACAAGCTAGTCTACCTTTACTATTTAACTTATACCTGGTACACACATACTTCTTCTTCTTCTATGTGACCTGTTCCTTCAGGATGTAGGCGATCATGGTTCTCCACGTCTCCCTATCCCTTGTGGCTCTTAGTATGTTTGCTCCTGTTATTCCTAGCAACCCCCGTTCCGTCATCCACCTGATCAGGCCCTGCAAATATGTTATCCGCTGCCTTCCTCTGTCTCTCTTTCCTTCTATCTGACCAGTCAGTATCAGGTTCTCCAGGCTCTCCTTCCTCATTGCGTGTCCTAGGAACTTCAGTTGCCTCTTCCTGATGCTCAGTATTAATTTCCTTTTTGTTGCCATTCTTTCCAACACCTCATCGTTGCTTGCATGCTCCGTCCACGATATCCGCAGCATCCTTTTGTAGAACCACATTTCCGCTGCTTCCAGTTTTGTCCTCATTTTCGATGATATTGTCTAGCATACACGTGTCTTATATTCTAAGATTAAAAATTTTAGAATATGTAAAAAAATAATTAAGCATGTAAGTAATATATACGTATTATTTACACTATTTATAAACAGACTGTTGTTTTCGTCTTTGTTATTGTGATCACTAAGTTTTGGCCTTCATCAGATGTTTATCGTTCTGGGTAGCCTATAAGGATTTCTGAATTGAACCCTTTATTTAATCCACGAGAGGGGATACACTGTTCTCGTTTTGCTGCCCATGTCTCGGGATATCTCGTCTTGTTCTTATTTTTAATACTTCTCGGTAATTCTTCATCTTGTTTCCACTGAGTCCAAGTACACTCATGGATAAACGAATCCACCATTTTCTCACGTGTATAACTTACAGGGAATTCTGAATTGAACCCTTTATTTAATCCACGAGAGGGGGTACACTGTTCTCGTTTTGCTGCCCATGTCTCGGGATATCACGTCTAGTTTTTATTTTCAGTACTGCTCAGTAATTTCTCGCCCGTTTCCACCGAGTCTAAGTAGACACTGCCCGGTGTAGGGATTGAACTCACAACTGTTATGTCATAAAATTCACGAACCGAAGCACTTATCCACTAAATTATTGTTGCGAAACATTGTGATAACAACAACAATGATGAGGATATTATCCCACTTGTAAACAGTGTAAATAATGATTACACCACATCCTATAAATTCTGACTGATATTGATATGGAGCATTTATATAGGGTAGGGCAGAGCAACTTGCTTATTTGAATTTGGCGCCGAAACTTCAGAGTACGATTAACCCAGTGTATTGAGCAGAATGGACGCCATTTGACTGATATCATCTTTAAAACTTATACAACATAAAATGTAAATGCTGTAATTGATGCTGTTTAAAGAATTACATCTATATATACATTACTTTTGTTTTATTTATTATTCCAAATAAGCAAGTTGCTCTGCCCCACCCCCTGTACACATAAAAAATGTGAATAAAGGATCAACACTGAATGGTGACTGTCAGTTTCCCGCCTCAATACAATTTTCAGACCAAGAAAATAGTTATGAGGCATGAAGATGACTATTACCAACAGTGTTTACAGCTGTTTAAATGGTCTCTCTTCAATGATGCATTGAAATAAGCCTATTATTTTAATTTATTTAATAGCCCAACCGCTAGTATCAAAGAGCATTTCACTTTTAATTTCTAAAGATCTATTATCTACATTTCTATTCAAACTATTGTCCTCACCTTTGTTGTTATTGTTATCACAAATTTTCGACTGTTGGGCTCTCCGGTCTACATCAGCTGTGTATCATTTTGGGTAACCTACAGCGATTTGCGAATTGAACGCTTTATTTAATCTATTGGCGTATACTGTTCTCGTTTCACTGCGCATGTCTACGGAAATCTCGTCTTGTTCTTATTTTTAGTACTGCTCAGTTTTTTTTTTTTTGTTTTTTTTTTAATCATTTCACCCCGAGCAAGGCAGAAACGCCACTGATGTGCAGGGGTTTACATAAATGTAAAAAGATTAATTAGAAAAGAGTGAGGAGTACAAGCTAGTTAGAAAGGAACAATAGAAAGCTGAGAAAGCAGGTGCGATGACAGATACATAGGTGGAGAGAAAGGGAAGGTTATACAGGGGAGGGGAGAGAGCTAGAGGCCAGTGGTTAGTAGATGAGTATTAACTTTGCATTTAAATTTCTAGAGGTTGTAGCCGTCAGGAAAGCAAGAATACGGGAGTGAGTTCCACAGGCGGGAAGTGCGAGAGAGGAAGCTGCAGGAGTAGAATTGTCGTCTGCATTTGGCTAACCTGACTGTGAATGGGTGGGACCCAGTTGCCAGTCTGGTTGCACGGGTAAACACCTGTTGAGGAGGCATCAGTGACTTAAGCTCATCCGAGCAGAAGCCATGAAAGTATTTATAGAAGAGACAGAGGGAGGCCACATTTCGACGATGGGAAAGTGGCTGCAGTCGAGTCGCCAGATCAGTACCTATCACATTACAGACTCTCCTTTGGAGCTTGTCAAGAACACTGAGGAGAACGGCAGGGGCACCTGACCATAAATGGCAGCAGTATTCCATGTACGGACGGATGGTTGACTTGTATATATGCAGGATGGATTCAGGTGGAAAAAACATCCTGGATCGACATAGTATTTTGCCATGGATTCAATATAGTGGTTCCATTTGAGGTCTGAGGACAGGGTAAGTCCGAGGAGGCGTAGTGTATTACTCTCCGGGAGAATCACCTGGTCCATGCTTATGGGAGGCAGAAGAGGTTGCCTGTAATGGTTGACAGACAACAGCTTGGTCTTAGAGGAATTGAAGTTGACAAGCCACTTCTTGCCCCAGTTCACCACAGAGTGTGGATCCCGCTCAAGGTCAGCAGCGAGATTATGTCTGTCCGCCACGACATGTTTCTTACTGGAGCGGGAGTATATTGTAGTGTCATCTGCGTAGATGCCTACTTGGGACTTGATCTCATCTGGGAGGTCGTTGATGAAAATAAGGAAGAGCGTCGGGCCCAGGATAGAGCCCTGTGGGACACCAGCATTCGTGCTGTAGGACGAAGAGGCACGCCCATTCAGAACGACCTTCATTTTGCGGTTATTTAAGAAAGATTGGATTAGGTCAAGCAGGCGACCGGTAATACCATAACCGCGTAGTTTGCATAGGAGGCCAGGGTGCCAAACCCTGTCGAAAGCCTTGGAGATGTCCAGAGCAACCGCGCGAGCCTCGTCAGTTATTGCTCTTCTTGTTTCCACCTAGTCTAAGTAGACATTGCCCGGCCAAGGGATGTCACCGAACACGTGGTAAGCATAATATATGGACAATATGCATGCATTCTGTACTCGAGTGGGTCTCTCATAGATACACGAATTCGCCACTTACTCACGTGTATATCGCTCCGGGTAACCTATGAGGAATCTCGAACTGAACCCTTTATTTAATCTACAAGAGTGTGGAGTAGACGGGTTCCCATTCCACTACCCATGTTTAGGGACATCTAGTCTTGTTCCTATTTTTAATATTGCTCGGTTATCGCTCCATTTGTTTCCACTGAGTTCAAGTACACACTCCCTGTCCAAGGATTGAACTTACAATTAACATGTCACAAATTCCGTACAGAATCCTTTATTTAATCTACGGGGGTAGACTGTTCTCATTCCAATGCCCATATCTAGGGATATCTCGTCTTGTTCTTATTTTAATACTTCTCGGTAATTCCTCGCCTTGTTTCAACTGAGTCCAAGTACACACTTCCCATCACAGGGATTGAACTTACAATTACTATGTCATCAATTCCGAACTGAACACTTTATTTAATCTAAAAGCGTAGACTGTTCCTATTCCACTGCCCATGTCTAGGGATATCTAGTCTTGTTCTTATTTTTAGTACTGCTCAGTTATTTCTCTCCCCGTTTCCACTGAGTCTGTAGACACTGCCAAGCCAAAGGATTGAACTTACAATTGCTTTTAATATATAGACAGCGTGCATGCGTTCTGTACTCGAAGTTGTGAAATACTGGTTTATAATATAACTGCAGTTGGGAGTTTTTTTTGTTTTTTTTTTTACAAATACAACTGTCAATTGAGACGACAATTTTTTCTAATCGGTAGAACCAAAAACACGCAAACCAGAGAAAATGGTTAAAAATGTAAGTTATGTTTTCGGGGTTAAATTCCCGGAACTTTTTCGCAGCAGCTTGTTGTATAGATAAACGCGCAATTCAAACAGCAACGTAAATTTTTATCTTTTTATTTTTAATTTTTAGAAGAAACTTAATTCCCACCGACACCTAAAAAAAACAAAGAAAAAAATTACAGAAAAATGGAAATAATGTTAATTTTATCAAAATATTTCCGTGCCATTTCTTAGGAAAAACATAAAATAAAAGCGACTAAATAAAATTCTCACATAAAAATTGCAAGCCTTGCGTGTGAGTGTGTGTGCCTATGTGTGTAAGTATACCGAAATTCTCTCATTCTCTTTCTCTCATTCTCTCTCTCTCTCTCTCTCTCTCTCTCTCTCTCTCTCTCTCTCTCTCTATCTATCTATCTATATATAATTATTATTAACCAGTTATTGGTCAGAATTAAATTAGATAAGTACACAGTTGTATTAAAAAGGGCTCAATACATGTATAATGTAGAGCTTTTAAATATTTTAAATCAAAATTCAGCTGATTACGCAACCTTGATTTCAACCTTTCGGTAACTCCTGGCGTTTTATATCAACTGATTTTCCATCGTATTTTCGAACGCATAGCAGGAACTTTCAGGACACAGAAAAGTTGTCAAATGAAAAGTCCAAAATAATGTCTGGGTGCAACCACATCGGAAAATATATTTTAGGGTCATACAAACCGAGATGAAAATGTTTACAATTCATGTGTGTGTGTGTGTGTGTGTGTGTGTGTGTGTGTGTGTGTGTGTGTAAACACTATCCGACTGGTGACAATCGAATAATGGTTCTACAGAGGATGTTGAGGATATCATGCACCGAACATGTAAGCAACGACGAGGTTTTGGAGAGAATGTAAACGAAAAGAAAACTTATACTTAACATCAGGAAAAGACAGCTGAAGTTCTTGGGACACGTAATGAGGAAGGAAGGCTTGGAGAATTTAATACTCACAGGATGGATAGAGGGAAAGGAAAACAGAGGAAAACAACGCAAGACATACTTGATGGGTTTAAGCAAGTGGATGGCAGAGCAGGGTTCGAGAGAGATACCAACAGAAAATGTGTTAATATCTACAAGGGATAGGGTGATCTGGAGGGCTACGATCGTCTCCGTCCTGAAGGGGCAAGGCACAAAGAAGAAGAAGAAGAAGAAGAAGAAGAAGAAGAAGATGTCTTTGCGGTATTATATTGAGTTGTCCTGAAAGTTAATGCCGATTTTTAAGGGAAATTAAAACACAATATCGATTATACCATTAAATATTTGACTAAATATGAACCATTTTGTTGCACCACCTTTCTTCATTATTTCTTCAACTTAAAGATTCCGTTTTCCCAGAATCCCGATGTTTTTCGAAAAAGAATTCATTAAGGTGTTTTTTTTTATGTAACCAAAAATTAAAATTTTTGCCATCGAGATTATTTTGCAAGAACCTGAATAAATGGAAATCCGAATGAGCAATATTTGGTGAATATGGCGTGTGGGGTAACACATCCCAGCCAAGTTGCAACGATTTTTGCCGAGTTGCCAACATACATTTTCATAGGGATGCAAATCATGTGTAAAACACTTTACCTGTTCGCCAATTCTGCGCGTCTTTCTTGAATTGCTACCTTTAAATCGACCAGTTGTGAGCAGTACATTTCAGAATCAATTGACTAGTTATTTGGCAGAAGCTCATAATACAGGATTCCTTTCCAGTCCCACCAGATGCATGGTATGACATTGTTAGGGCGAAGACCTGCTTTTGGGGTAGTTAAAGTTGGCTCACGTAGCTTATCTCAGGATATTTTTCACTGAACATTGTTGTAAACGATCCATATCTCATCGCCTGTCACGATTTGTTTAAAAAAGGGTGCATTTTCATTGCGTTTATTGGCAGGTGATCTCTCGAAAATCAAGCCTGTTACGATCCATCATCGCCGATCGGACCAGTCACAATATATATATATATGTATATTGTTAAATATAACAGACAATGAATGTTTATTATGTTTAATCATGAGCCGTTCTAAACATCGTATTTTGGTTTTAATTTCAGGTGAAAATAAAGACAAAAATTGTCCAACATTTGGATATTTTTTATTGCGCTGGTTTTAAGCTTTCGGCTCACATGAGCCATCTTTAAAGAGGTTACAGGGTAGTTAACTTAAAGACATCCACCATCAAATATGATATTGTGTTGACATAAAATATTGCTATATATATATATATATATATATATATATATATATATATATATATATGGGCGCGTGGCCAAGTGGTTAGAACATTCGCTTTCTGAAGCCCGGGTTCGAATCTCACCATGGTCGATTTGTCAGAAAGGTGACTTCTTGATGTTATCGGCCTGGAAGAGGTGATCCTAGGGTGAGGCACTTTTGAAAAGTGCCTGAAAACCATACAACGCTCGACCCAAGCCTTGCGATGCCATGATTAGGCTAGAGGTCACAAGTCATCGTGACCTGGCTTTGTTCAGATAACGCGCTCTCCCCCAGAAACTGTAACTGAGGTCTGCTCAGTGTAGTTGCAGTATAAACTGGTGGGCTCTCTGGGTTTTGAACAAACACAAGTGTGCCTGAGCAAGCGTCTGCAGTGTGGATTAGCTAGCCACCCCGGTAGACGGTATCATCGGATGACTTCAGAATTAATATATATATATATATATATATATATATATATATATATATATATATATATATATTAATTCGGAACCATCTGATTGCGAATTATAATATTTAAAATTCCTACATTGTATTAAGCAGATTTTAATACAACTGTGTACTGGTCTAATTTGATTTTGAGCAATTATTGTTTAATAATTATATATATACATATATTTTAAAAATTACGCGTTCAAAATTTCCTGCCATGTGAGCGTTAAAAAACACCACCGAGTTCTTAAAAAACAAAAAACAAAAAAAAAACAAAAAAAACAAAAAACAAACAAACAAAAAAAACGGTAAAATCAGTTATTGAAAATCGCCTGAAGACACCAATTATGGTAGAAACTTAGATCGCGTACAAAACTCGTTTACAAATGTAAAATATTCAAAAGTTCTACAATATAATTGTATTGAACACTTTTTAATACAAATGTACACTGGTCTAATTTTATTATGACCAAAAACTAAGTAATTAAACAATCAATATATATATATATATATATATATATATATTGACTCTAGTTCTTTCCCCACCCCGTATATCCTTTTCTTTCTCTCTACTTTTGAAACTGTCATCACACCTGCATTCTCATCTTTCTATTGCTCCTTTCTAACTGGTTCTTCTTCCTCTTCACTCTCTTCTAATTAATCTTTTTACACTTATGTAGCCCCCTGCACATCAGTGGCATTACCGCCTTGCTCGGGGTGATACGATTAAATATATATATATATATATATATATATATATATATATCACGATAATTCTGATTTTATTTGGATTAGTGCAGCTGATGCAATTCTCAGCCCAGTTGCGTCATGAATCTTGTGTATATTTCAAGAGTCAAGCTGAACAAATTTTTGACATGTTACGCGTTTTTTATGCTTTATGTATTGTATCAGGAATAAAGAGCATATGTTTATCTTTTCTGCATTGATAAGAAAAAAATAGGACTTCGTTCTTTCCTTTCTTCCTCTTCTGTCATAAAGTAAACATGCGTGTCTCGGAGTATTCACTCTTTTAGTGAGATTGTCACAAATATATTAAGGCAAGTTGATTTTTTCACCTTTTGGAAAAATCAACGTGACGCTCGGTGTGAAAAATGGGGATTGATGCGATAAGTACTGGGACTTAAGATTAGATCAATGGCTGTCAACAATTTTTGAGCATTTACTTAATAGCACCGTTTGAAAAAATATGCAGAAATACCTAATATTCGCAGGTTCCGTGTACAAACTGGTTGTAAAATTTTACGATTTCAAGAATAAATTCAAATAAAGTGGACAGCTTTTGCGTTACATATATTGAATGGAAAATACATTCGAACTAGAATTCGAATTATGAATCAGCACAGGCAAAATATGCATTTTATTTACTGTATTCGATAAGTAATGTTCTATCGTGGAATGAAAAGATAGAGAAAAATGTAGATAACTACTCTATCAGTGCACCTCCGCGACCAGCCAGCATTTGTTGCACACTCCGGAGGCGTATGGAGACAACTAGTTCACAGTCAGTGAACAACAACGCGACAGGCCAGCACTTGTTGCACACCTCAGAGGCGTATGAAGACAACTAGTTCACAATCAGTGCACAACTCCGCGACAGGCCAGCATTTGTTGCACACTCCGGAAGCGTATGGAGACAGCTAGTTCACAGCGCACAAATCCACGACCGGCCTGCATTTGTTGTACACTCAAGAGGGGTATGGAGACAACTAGAACTCAGTCAGTGCACAATTCCACGACAGGCCAGCATTTGTTGCCCACTCCGGAGGCGTATGCAGACAACTAGTTCACAGTCAGTGAACAAATCCACGACCGGCCAGCACTTGTTACACACTGCAGAGACGTATGGATACAGCTAGTTCACAGTCAGTGCATAACAACCCGACAGGCCAGCACTTGTTGCACAATCAAGAGCGGTATGGCAACAGCTAGATCTCAGTCAGTGCAAAATTCCGCGACAAGCCAGCATTTATGGCACCCTCCAGAGGCGTACGGAGACAGCTACTTCACAGTCAGTGCACAACACCGTGACAACCCAGCACTTGTTGCACACACCAGAAGCGTATGGAGACCGTTTGTTCACAATCAGTGCACAATTCCGCGACAGGCCAGCATTTGTGCCACACTCCAGAGGCGTACGGAAAAGGCTCGTTCACAGTCAGTGCATAACTCCGCGACAGGCCAGCACTTGTTACACACCCAAGAGGGGTATGGAGACAGCTAGATTTCAGTCAGTGCACAATTCCTCGACAGGCCCGCATTTGTTGCACACTCCAGAGGCGCATGAAGACATCTAGTTCACAGTCAGTGCACAACGCCACGACCGGCCAGCACTTGTTGCACACTTAAGAGTCCTATGGAGACAGCTAGTTCACAGTGCATAACTCCGCGAGAGGCCAGCATTTGTTGCACACTCCAGGGGAGTATGGAGACAGCTAGTTCACAACCTGTTCACAACTTCGCGACAGGCCAGCGCTTGTTGCACACTGCAGACACGTATGGAAACAGCTAGTTCACAGTCAGTGCACAACTGCACAACAAGCTAGCACTAGTTTCACACTCCAGAAGCGTATGGAGACAGCTAGTTCACTGTCAATGCACCACTGCGCGAGAGGCCAGCACTTGTTGCTCACTTTAGAGTCCTATGGAGACAGATAGTTCACAGCCAGTTAACAACTCCGCGACAGGCAAGCATTTGTTGCACACTGGGTGCACAACTCCATGACTAGCTAACACTCCTTTGCACACTTCACAGGAGTATGGAGACAGCTTGTTCACAGTCACTGCACAATTCTATGACAGGCCATCACCTGTTGCACACTCTAGAGGCGTATGAAGAGTGTTAGTTCACAGTCAGTGCACAACTCCGCAACAAGCTAGCACTTGTTCACACTCCAGAAGCGTATGGAGAGGCCTAGTTCACAGTCAGTGCACAATTCCGGGACAGGCCAGCACTTGTTGCACACTCTGGAGGCGTATGGAGACAGCTAGTTCACAGTCATTGCACAACTCCGCGACAGGCAAGTATTTGTAGCACACTTCAGAGGCGTATGGAGACAGCTAGTTCACAGTCAGTGCACAATTCCGTGAGAACCCAGCACTTGTTACACACTCCAGTGGTGTATGGAGACAGTTAGTTCACAGTCAGTTCACAACTCCACGACAGGCCAGTATTTGTTGCATAGTCCAGAGGCGTATGGAGACAGCTAGTTCACGCTCACTGCACAACTCTGTGACAGGCCAGCACTTGTTGCACTCTCCAGAGTTGTGCACTGACGTGTGTGCTTGTTCACAGTGTTGTCCAAGTCCTGGTCTGAAAACCATGTACATGTCTGGGTCTTTGTAAACAAGAAGAGAATTTTATGCGTTCTCTTGTGCTATTTACTGGGTTATTAGTAAAAATTTGTCACTTTTATACAATGTTGGAACCTTTCTCTTTTATTCGTAAATTCTTTTTTCAATAAATTCTAGTTTGCCTCTATAATTAGTCTTTTTTATTATTATGCCAATTAACTTTTCCAACGATACCTCCTGAAGAAGTGTTGGTTGAAAAGTTCCTGAAGGTTAGGAAAACATTGTTTTCTTCCCTATTCAAAGAGTATATATATATATATAATTATTAGGCCACCCCAGTGTTTAAAAAAAAATGATGTATTTCAGACTATTTTTTTAGTATTTGGTGCCAAGTAAATAATTGCAAATGAAAATAAAATGGTTCTTTTGTTAATATTGCACAATAGCATGTGCATCAAATGAATTTATAAATATTTAATAATTACCTCTATTGCAGTTTCATCAATGAAAGAATGAAGAAAACTTAGGGGGATTCGGACGAGTTCATCTTAGCTTCCTTGTCTTGTAATATTTTGCAAAGTAATAATAACAAAAGAACCATTTTATTTTCATTTAGAATTATCTACTTGGCAATAAATATTAAATCTAGTATGAAATACGATTTCTTTTTAAAAACTGGGGTTGCCAAATAATTATGGCGGGTAGTGTATATATATATATAATGTTAAAAACAGGTACCACTTCTGCGATTTAAGCGTTACTCTTCAGTAATAAATTGAGTTCTTCCGGTGACTGGCATGTGTATACACTGTATATATATAAGACGGTAAAACTTTCTCTCCTGGATACCATGCACCTATGGCTTAGGGAGTAGGAACTCTGACTAACACCAACTTAATATAATATAAATAAATAAAATAAAAAATAAATAAAATAAATAAATAATAATAATAATAATAATAATAATAATAATAATAATATAAAATATATAGCGAAATAATAAAAAATAATAAAATAATGATAAAAATATTAAAATAATGTATTTTTTATATCGTACAAAAAAAAATCCAAAAATAAAGGGAAGTGTTTTTTTTTAATTTAATAAAACATTTATTACCATCATTATTAACTACCTGATGAGACATTTTTCTTTCAATGCTAAAACAAAATGTACAATTTAGTAGTAGTTTGTAGTTTGCACATGTTCTAATGTAATAATTAATAATAAATATTCATTGCCCTATTTTTATAATGAGCACTGTTTTAGATTAATGTTTTGAACGTTGCAATTATTTTCTTCGTTCTTATTCATTTGGTTATATATATATATATATATATATATATATATATATATATATATATATAATGCTGACTATATTTGGATTAATGCAGCTGATGCAATTCTCAGTACAGTTGCGTCTTGCGTCTTGTGCATCTCGCAAAATGTTCAGCTGAAAATACTTGTGACATATCACGTGTCTTTTATACTTTGTGCGTTGCTTCAGAAATAAGTAGAATACGGTTATCTTCTTTTTGCATTGATAAGAAATGATGTTAGGCAGGCAACTTCGGATAATCAGTCAAAAAAATCTGAACTCTGAATATCTAGACATTTATACCATCGAGTTACAAAGTTGTTAATGACTCATGTTTTAATAAAGCTTTTATCGCCAATAACTATTTGAACGCAACGTATGTATCTATTCGGAATCTCTTTTGGCTTAAAAAATTGTCAAGATGCTTGAAAAAGTGGTAGTCAATGGGGGATAGATCAGAAAATATAGTGGGTGTGGTAAAGTCTCGTATCTCAAGTTGTTGAGTTTGTTTCTGCAGTGTAATCTTAGCAACATGTGACTGAGAATTGCAGGGAGCAGAATTGAGCCTCGGCAAATAACCCTAGATTTTTCTTAATTGAAGGTGCAATTCGTCCAGTTACTAAAAGTAAATTTCGACAGTGGTACTTCTGGTTAGATTACAAAAAAAAAAAAAATTACGCTAAAAGCAGACCTCCAGCAGTCACCTTAGTATCATGTTGATGCAATTTTGGTATTGGTCAATATTTGGGTCCTTCATCATGACCAAGTCATTGTACCGTCCGTTTCTGATCCGTTTCTCATTGCAAGTCACTACCCAAACAAGAAATGGATCATTCGAATTTCGTATATGCAGCATTGAACGCACTTCAAAACTTTGAACTCTTTGAATTTGCTAAGTTCTTGTGGAACCCATTTATCATCACCTTGTCAATTTTCTTGTGATGGTTCGATATTGTTGAAATTCGGCACCTATTATGGTGATTTTTTAAACGCAGGTTAAATGTGGTACAAAGCCGAAAGTATGGGACACCCAGTGAGGATCGAATTCACTACCCTATTGTAATGGTTTTAGCGAGACAAGCTTGCTAACCATTACACCACCTCGAGGTGCCCCTGGCACCTATTATGTGAAACATTTCTTTAACACTCTGATATGGGTTTTGTTCGACTAACATTTTCTGATGTTAATTATTGATTACAGATGGACGTCCACAACCTCATTGATCAACAAGCCCAAGCAGGGTAAACGGAACTCGATCTATCTATCTATCTATCTATCTATCTATCTATCTATCTATCTATCTATCTATTTCAGTCTGTTCATATCTATCTATCTATCTATCTATCTATCTATCTATCTATCTATCTATCTATCTATCTATCTATCTATCTAAAAAAATCCGTGGATAATGCAAAGTGAAACGATTCTACTATATTTCATAGAAATTCACAGATAACAAAGAAAGGGAATCTGTGGAGTGCCATCACTCATCCGTCCTAAAGAGAGAAAAGCAGTTCTGAATTCTAAACCGTAGAGAAGGCAACGGGAAACCACTCCACTATATGCACAAAGGATGAATTGCAATTCACAGATCACGAAGAAATGGAATCTGTTGAGAATCATAACCGCCTACGTCCTGAAGGGAGAGAGATAGCTCTGAATTCAAAACTGTGGAGAAAACAGCTGGAAACCACTCTATATTTCCAAAGAATGCATGGCGATTCCCAGATAATAAGAAATAAAAACTGTAGAGAGCCATAACCGCTTCCGCCCTGAAGTGACATGTCATTAAAATCAGGAATAGTGATTACTAAATATTGTATTATTATTATTATTGCTTTTCATCAGGACCCCTCTGAGAAACTGTAGATTGACGTAGACGTGACTCATTTACCAGTGGCGATTCTGAAAGTCATGTGAGGATGACAACAGCAGAAGAAAATGACACTGAATTTCTCTCAGTCTCCATAATTTCCGGTTCTTATTTAGCGTCGTCACAGGAGGAAAAGAAACGACAAACATAATTGCTGGAATAATTAATATGAATTTGGATTCCGATTTCTAATGAAATGATATTAATTAATATTTCGGAAGAACATAATCATAAATTATGTATGAGCAACAATGTAAGCTTATCTATCTATCTATCTATCTATCTATCTATCTATCTATCTATCTATCTATCTATCTAAATCAGTTCATGTCTATCTATCTATCTATCTATCTATCTATCTATCTATCTATCTATCTATCTAAATCAGTTCATGATCTATCTATCTATCTATCTATCTATCTATCTATCTATCTAAGTTCATCATTTATCTATCTATTCAAATTATTTCATGATCTATCTAAATCAGTTCATGATCTATCTATCTATCTATCTATCTATCTATCTATCTATCTATCTATCTATCCAAGTTCATCATTTATCTATCTATCTATCCCAGCTTTTCCATATCTATCTATCTATCTATCTATCTATCTATCTATCTATCTATCTATCTATCTATCTATCTATCTCACTTCTCGCTTTTGGAACTCTCTTCCGACTCCGTGCTTTCCAGCCAAATTTAAACAGAAAAAAAATGTATAATGCTATGTTAATCGCTACTTACTGTTCTGATTATTTTCCTCTTCTTGCTCATTATTAATGTTTCTTATCCTAATTCTTCTACACCTCTTGTAACCCTGGGTTATTTGTGGATTTAATGTTTGCATGGGGTGAAACTGATTTTTTAAAAAAATCTATCTATCTATCTATCTATCTATCTATCTATCTATCTATCTATCTAGGTAAATTTCTCAATTTACGCTGATTGCTATAAATTTTAATCGTTTAAGAAGTTAAAAAACAGTAACAACAAATCAAATACATGTACCAACTAAAAATTACGTTCAGACTAATAAAATTACTCTAAAATTACATTTAGAGTAATATATAGATACACACATGCATACACACACATACATACATATACACACATATATATATACACCCATATTTTCATTTACACACACATATACACACACACATATATAAACGTTATTATAGCGAGGCACTTCGTATTTAAAATAGACATTCCATTTTTACGAATAATTCTAATCAGATAAGAAGGAAATCCCGTTAGTTCATTTTGGAAGGAATATTGTCCAAGTTTTCGAAATTTTTAAGTCATCATCAGGGTGAGTAGAGACAAATGTTGAATTTTGTAGTGACTAGATCTCGCCTACTCTACAAACACTTGCCAATTCTACGAAATTTACCATTTTTCTATCCCTACCATGATGATGGCTTAACAAAGTCGAAAACTTGGACCATATTTCTTCCGAAATGAACTTTGGCGGAGTTTTGGCGTAATTCCCTTATCTTAAAGAAATCTGAGAAGCATTATTCGTAATTCGGAAAAGTCGATTAGTAAAATTAATAGACGCAAAACAGCTGTCGTCTTTAATAACATTTGCCTTATATATATATATGGATGTGTCTAACCACACTGATGAGCTTTGATACAGCAAAACAGGCTTGTATGTGGATGACTAATATATATATATATATATATATATATATAGGTTTAATGCAGAGAAATGGTCACTTCAACTGAGCAGGTTCATGCCGACTTCGAAGTTTCGTGAGGATACCGCTATGTCTTCACTCCTCAGAGCTGCGTTTTTGGCGAAAAAAAAAAAAAAAAAAAAGACATCACAACGGTGTTCTCACGAAACTTCAAGTTAATGATCTAAACTTATTTATAAATGGAACTTTGTGTGTGTGTGTCTGTGTGTGTGTATCCGTTACCTATAGACTCCGAAACGGCTAAACCGATTTCCTTGAAAATTTACACAGTTGTACTATAAGCATCTGCGAGTGTTCTTAGCTAGGTTTTGTGTCTTGGTACACCCGATAAATATCGAAAATCGATAATCGAAAAAATCGGGTTATAGAAGGAGTGGCCCGATTTTAATCAAATTTGATATACTCATAGACAAAAACATAAGAAACGATATTCAGAAGTTTCAAGATTGCAGTTCATACAATAGTGCAATAGTGAAGAAAATCGATAATATATATATATATATATATATATATATATATATATATAAGGCAAGATGTTTGTGTGTGTGTGTGTTTATCTCCCCATATGTCTGTATTTTTTTTTCAGCCCTTTTATTTTAGTTTTTGCTTCAGGTTTGGCTCTAAGTATATATAATTGTAGTTCTTAGTCTCAGCCATGATACCATTTACTCAGAGGACTTATTTAGCCTTCAAAATTCAGTTTACGACGAAAAAACTTATTTGATATCGATACCAGGAAATCAAAATTTGACTTACATCCATTCATTTTTCTTTCAGTCTACGGTTTCGCTTTAACTGGAAACAACTATTGCTTTTTAGTCTTTCGTGCCAACGTCCAAAGATTGTGAGCTCCAGGACCATGGATTAGTTTTAAAGCTTTCATTACACTCGAGCAACGCCGGGCTACACTGCTAGTATATATATATATATATATATATATATATATATATATATATATAAAAGGCTTGAGTTGACTTCAATTAGACTGTGAAATCATTCGAAGGTCGAGTGCTTTAAGATGCACCAGATCAATCGGTGGCTTACTCTCTATGTTGATAGGGGTCACAGGCTCGAATCCTGCCAAATGACACACATTTTCGTAACAAAATTTATCGTAAATAATTAGACCGGCAGAAATAAATATATAAATATACTGTTTGATTAAAAACAGAATATCTACTCAAATACGAGTATCGATTAAAAATAATGTTCAAACAAATAACTTAAAAATATCGGTTGTTTTAACAATTTCGTTAATCTTCGGGATTTTCTTTAACAAGTACATGCGCGCGCGCGCGCACACACACACACACACACACACACACACACACACACACACATATATATATATAGTACTGTGCTAAAGTATTAGGACAAGAACTATTTTATCTTTTATGAGGCATCAAAATAACGTTTAAAATCACCCCTGTCCTAACACTTTTTCACACTACCGGTGCAAAAGTATTAGGACAGGGGGAATTTTCCTAAAAACCTCACTGAAATTCAAATACAGGAGGAAAAGCCAAGTAAATTGCTAATAAATATTGATTATTTAAAATTAGGTGTAAAAGAAATGTATTAAAAAGAAGTTATATTTAATTTTTCCTATTTTCTATTCAACAAGTTATTTTGAAACTGCTCATTATTCTATTATCCTTGGATATGACTGACTTTTTTCTTATTCCCCCTCTCGAATTCATAAATCTAATGTTACTTTGCAAGACACACTTTGGGAACAAATACAAGCTGCTTGGCAGGAGATACCATTAGATACATTGAGGAAGCTTGTGATGTCAATGCTTGACAGAATGAAGGCTGTGATCAAAGCAGAAGGCTATTATACTAAATATTAAATTTATTTTGTTACAATATTTTTTCTTGTTAAATCATTTGTTGAGTAAATCAAATAAAATTACTTTAATTAAATTGTTTTCTGTCAATATGCCTCATAAAAGATAAAATAGTTCTTGTCCTAATACTTTTGCACAGTATTACAACTCAATCATATGATCGGAAACACTGGTATTTATATAATGTCGAGTTTGCAGAATTTTTGCAGCTACATTAATGTGCCAACACATAGCTTAATGGGAGAATGTGTCTCATTACATTGTTCTATATGGATGACTCTTAAGCGTTCGAAATGAAAAATCAAGTCATATTTCCTGGGATTGAACTCTGACCACAGTCAGTAAATTGAAATGATGAAATTTTCGATTATGTCAGGCAAGTCTTAGATATAGAGTCTGCGGATTTGATAAATTTCGGGCGTGTTGGAATGCAAACGAGGGGGTGGGGTGAAATTAGAGATAGTGACCTCTTTCTAGTGACCTTTTCCTAGTAACCTCTTTCTAACGACCTTTTTTTTGTGACCTCCTTTTCTTTTATGTCATCCGCAATGCGAATTGTATTCACTCGATTCTATGGCACGTGTGTGTCAGATGCTCGTGAGTAATTCTCCAGTAATTTAAAAAAAAATGTTTATGAATCTGCCACTCTGCGGAAGTGGTTGGCAGCGATTGAAGTTTGGAAGCTGGTATTCTTATACATCTGCATTCCCAAAATCTTTCCAAAAACAGAAACTATATATATATATATATATATATATATATAATCATATCACCCCGAGCAAGGCGGTAACGCCACTGATGTGCAGGGGGCTACGTGAGAGTGAACAGATTGGAAAAGAGAAAAGAGAAAGCCAGAAACCACATCCTAAACAGGGAACAAGGTGTGAGCCTCTTCACCTGTTCAGTAGACGTGGGTGGAGTGTGAACCGGGCGATAGGTTAGTCTATCTACTCCAATTGAAAAAAAAAAAAAGGAAAAGGAGTGAGAAAGATTGGAAAAGAGAAAGTAGGAAACCACACCCTAAACAAGGAACAAGGTGTGAGCCTCTTCACCTGTTCAATAGACGTGGGTGGAGTGTGAACCGGGCGATAGGTTAGTCTATCTACTCCAATTGTAAAAAGAAAAAAAGGAAAAGGAGTGAGAAAGATTGGAAAAGAGAAAGCCGGAAACCACACCCTAAACAAGGAACAAAGTGTGAGCCTCTTCACCTGTTCAATAGACGTGGGTGGAGTGTGAACCGGGCGATAGGTTAGTCTATCTACTCCAATTGTAAAAAGAAAAAAAGGAAAAGGAGTGAGAAAGATTGGAAAAGAGAAAGCCGGAAACCACATCCTAAACAGGGAACAAGGGATGAGCCTCTTCACCTGTTCAATAGACGTTGGTGGAGTGTGAACCGGGCGATAGGTTAGTCTATCTACTCCAATTGTAAAAAAAAAAAAAAGGAAAAGGATTGAGAAAGATTGGAAAAGAGAAAGCTGGAAACCACATCCTAAACAGGGAACAAGGTGTGAGCCTCTTCAACTCTTCAATAGACGTGGATTTTTTTTTCTAAACATATACTGTTAAATATAAGAGACAATGAATGTCTATTATGTTTAATCAAAAACGTCGTATTTTGGCTTTAATTTCAGTTGAAAATAAAGACGAAAATTCTCCAACATTTAACTCTGGCCATAACATATTACATTGCATTTGAATACATGGTTCTGTTGTCATTTCGTGCTATCACGCAGTGTGACGTCATAGAACCGCATTGCAAATTTGTCAACTGCGTTTGTTATTTTTGATAACTATTGCCGTGGCCTAGTGGAGTTTTATGTCAACACAAAATAAAATCGTCGATGATGGTGGATGTTATTGTGTTACCGTCTTGGTGACATCTCTGAAGATGGCTCATGTGAGCCGAAAGCTTAGAAACAAATTAGTAAAAAATTATCCAAATGTTGGAGAATTTTTGTCTTTATTTTCAACTGAAATTAAAGCCAAAATACGCCGTTTAGAACGGCTCATGATTAAACATAATAGACATTCATTGTCTCTTATATTTAACAGTATATGTTTAGAAAATTTTTTCTGCCTCGATACACTAATAATTATATATATATATATATATATATATATATATATATATATATATATATATATATATATATATATCAGAAAACTCCTATTCTGAATTCATCATAAAATTAAAGAATGGGTATTTAGCATTTCTGAACGAATTTTTAAACTGTTTCAGTGTTCCTTGTCAAATTGTGAGTCTGTAGTGAAGAGGAAGTTATCTCCTCAAAAACGTGAAACAGAAAGACATATTTGAGTATCTGCATATGGCTCCGTGCAGATCTTTTAGTTGAAAAACAATTTAAAATAAATATAAATCCGAGAACTGAAAAATATATTTGAAAGTAATCCACTTTTGTCTTCCAAAATTGTATAAGTATGCTTTATTTTCTCTCTTTCTTCAGAGAGTCCCTCGACCCAAGACTAAGCGACTTGCATTTGTAACTCGCTCTCTTTCTCTCTCTCTCTCTCTCTTTCTCTCTCTCTCTCTCTCTCTCTCTCTCTCTAACTCTCGTGCTGCATTCTATATATATCCTTCTTCAAAGGACATTTCGTAAAGACAGACTCAAAAAGAAGGCACGATGAAACGAACATTTAACTGAGCGGTCACATCAAAGACATCTCGACTACATACAAACTTATCGTCATTACTGCTTTCATACATTCAACTTACTCTTCTCTTGTATAGGGCTTGTATAAACTCTTCTTACTAACCTCGTACCAGACATATGAACATTACTATCATTTTGTGTCATATAGAATTATTTAACGTTTATCTAAATGATTAATTTTATATTCCATCTTGATTGTCCTTATTTCTACACATCACTTATAGTGGAGTATAAACTTAACAAGGGTAAACCAAATTTATAACTCATAAAAGACCATCTATAAGTCTATCAAGCTTTATATAAAACTAGTGATGCTCTGACTGTTGCCTTGGGCACCACGAAAGCATTTGACATACCTTGACATCCCAGACTCCTTCACAAGTTGAAAGATTATGATATTTATTGTGGAAATAGTATATAAAATTTTAGATTAGGCGGTTGAAGCTTGGGCTGTTGCCTTGGGCACCACGAAAGCATTTGACATACCTTGACATACCAGACTTCTTCACAAGTTGAAAGATTATGATATTTATTGTGGAAAGAGTATATAAAATTTTAGATTAGGCAGTTGAAGCTTGGGTTGTTGCCTTGGGCACCACGAAAGCATTTGACATAGCTTGACATACCAGACTCCTTCACAAGTTGAAAGATTATGATATTTATTGTGGAAAGAGTATATAAAATTTTAGATTAGGCAGTTGAAGCTTGGGCTGTTGCCTTGGGCACCACGAAAGCATTTGACATATATTGACATCCCAGACTTCTTCACAACTTGAAAGATTAGGATATTTATTGTGGAAATAGTATATAAAATTTTAGATTAGGCGGTTGAAGCTTGGGCTGTTGCCTTGGGCACCACGAAAGCATTTGACATACCTTGACAGACCAGACTTCTTCGCAAGTTGAATGATTATGATATTTATTGTGGAAAGGGTATATAAAATTTTAGATTAGGCAGTTGAAGCTTGGGTTGTTGCCTTGGGCACCACGAAAGCATTTGACATAGCTTGACATCCCAGACTCCTTCACAAGTTAAAAGATTATAGTATTTATTGTGGAAATAGTATATCAAGCTTTTGGTAAGACTGGTGAAGCTCAGGCTCTTGACTTGGGCACTACGAAAGTGTCTGACAGGGTTTGGTATACCAGACTCCTTCACAAGTTGAAAGGTAATGTTTTGGAAAGAGTATATCAAGCTTTAGGTAAAACTGGTGAAGCTTGGGCTATTGCTTTGGGCACCATGAAAGCATTTGATAGGGTTTGGCATACCAGACTTCATAAGTTGAAAGGCGATGGTAATTATTGCGGAAAGTGTATATCAAGCTTTAGATAAGGTTGGTGAAGTTCGAGCTTTTTCTCTGGGCATCTATAATGTATTTAATAGGGTTTGGCATACCTTGGCATACAGGTTGAAAGTTTATGGTGTCTTTTAGGGAATTTTTGAACTGATTTAGTCTCCCTTATCAAATCGAAAAATGAGAGTTTCCTTGAACAGCCGCTCTTCTAGATTCTTCTGTACGAATACAGGTATTCCTCGGAGCTCTCTCCTTGACCCTAATTAGTTTTTAATTTTAATAACGACCTTCCTGATGACATCAGCTCTCGACTGATGACACAACCATTTATTCCTGTCTTATGAATTCGAAAAGGTCAAATTGGCTGCTGATCTAAAACGACCTACAGTCTGTTGCTAACTGGGACAAGAAGGGATTAATTTTATCGCCTCTAAACTAAAATGCTATCCATTATTCATCAGAGCTACTTCTTTTTGACTTCCATCACGAGAGTGAATCGTTGCATCTTCTCGATTTAACATTATCTACTGGCATGAAGTGGAAAGACTATACCGAATCCATTGATAGGCCAGTTGCCAAAGAAGCCGATCTACCGTGTCCCTCGAGACAATGTCCCTCTCCAGAATCTCATCTGAAGTGGAAAGACTATATTGAATCCGTTGCTAGATCAGCTGTTAAAAAAAAACAGTTCACTGTGTCGTGCGGGACAATGTTTCTCTTCATCATCTGATATAAAAGGAAAAGGCTATATTGAATCCATTGCTAGTCGGTTCACCGTGTCATGAGGGACAATGTTTCTCTCCAGAATCTAGTATAAAGTGGAAAGACTATATAGAATCCATTGCTAGGTCAGCTGCTAAAGTAGTCGGTTCACTGTGTCGTGAGAGACAATTTTTCTCTTCATTATCTGATATAAAAGGAAAAGACTATATTGAACCCATTGCTAGTTGGTTCACTTTGTCGTGGGAGACAATGTTCCTCTCCAGAATCTGATATAAAATGGAAAGACTAGATTGAATCCATTGCTAGATCAGCTGCTAAGGAAGTTGGTTCACTGTAATGCGAGACAATGTTTCTCTTCAGCATTTGATACGAAGTGTAAAAATTATATTGACTCAATTGCTAGATCTTCTGCCAGAACATTTGGTTCACTGTGTCGTGCTACACAATTTTTCTCGTAAAAATCTGCTCTCTCTATATATACGTCTACTATTCTTCTATTTATTGAATATTGCTGCCACATATGGTCTAGTGCTCCTGCTATATATTTAGAAATTCTCCATAAATTCCACAGAAGAATCTGCAAATGTTATTGGCTCTGATTTGATATCTCTGCTTTAACCACTTTCCTACTCCCATAATGTAGCTTCCCTATCTCGTTTCTATAAATATTTTCATGATAATTGTTCTGATGAAATTTCCTTTGTGGTACTGTTGTATCCTTTAAAGAGGTTGCAAACAGAAAAGGTGGCACTCGAGTGAAAGAACAGCAACACGTGCGTAGATAAAAGAAGAGGGGTTTATTGTAAAGAGAATACACTACAGCAAGACAGGGAAATTGGTGGCAGGCTAGGAATTGCCGAAGCAAGTCACAGTTATCTCTTGTGCTCAATATATATGGCTCATGATATAGTCAGTTCACAAAGGCAATAGGGAGGGTGGGACATTTCATTACAACAGGTACCAGGACTTTATGAATTTAAACGCAGTATGAGGTGAGCAACAAGGTCTCTTTTTACAATTAAAATGGATAGATGTAGCCATAAGTTCTATGCTAAGCATTTATTCTATCGCATTTCTTACTGGAGAAAAAGGAAGCAAAAAATGAAAGAAAAAGAAAAAGAAAGAAAAGAAAAAAGAGTAAAAGTATAGGAAGAAAAAAGAAAGGAAACTCAAACCCTGCTCAAGATAAACGTTTCCTAAACAGAAACTTTGAACTGGAATTGGAATGATAACATTGATGGCACTTATATTGAATCCATCATAAAAATGTATGATGTGGTAAATACACTAAATACACTAAACACTTGGCGTATTGATCCGATATACCAAATTTAGTAAAGGTGAAAGTATACGAGAAAAATGGGGGAATAAAGGATGGGGGAAAAAAAAGGAAGGAAAAAAAGAAAGAAAAAATGGAAAAGAAAAGAAAAAAGAAATAAAAGAAAAGAAAGGCAAGAAAAAGGAAAAGAAAAAAGGAAGGAAACAGGAATAAAAAGGAAAAAGAAAATAGGAAAAAAAGAAAGAAAAAAGGGAAAAAAGAAAGATAAGGAAGGAAAAAGGAAAGGGAAAAGGAAAAGAAAAGAAAGGAAAAAGAAGTTCATTTTTGTTTGGGAATAGTTTTAGAGATCCTGAAAGAATGTAATATACTATTGGATCAAGTTCAAAAAGGTCTCACAAATTACCTGGAAACTAAAAGAATTGCATTCCCCAGATTTTACTTTTTGTCTGATGATGAACTTTTGGAAATTTTCTCAAAACTAAAGATCCTACTGCTGTCCAACCTCATCTGAGAAAATGCTTTGAAAATATTGCTAGATTAAAATTTGAAGAAGATTTGAAGATTACAACAATGTACTCAGCAGAAGAAACAGCAGAAGAAACAGTTGAATTTCGTTCTGTTTTATATCCAACTAGAAATGTGCAATTTTGAATTTCCAGGAAGAAAAGTTAGCGATTATGCTATTCCAAAACAAAAATGAACTATTGAATGAAAAAGCAGAAATTATGACTAAGTGACTAAGTGTAACCATACTCAAAAAATACCTATTCATACAACCATGGATGAAAACGTGATAATTTCTTGTAATTTTAAAAATTGCGCGTTTAAAAATTCCTCGTCATGTGATCGCTAAAAAAAACCCCACCGTTACGTGATCATTTTTAACAGAAAAAAACAACAACAACAAAAAAAATAAAAAAAAAAAACGGTATACGGTAAAATCATTTATTGCAAATCACCTGAAGACACCACTCATGGTAGAAACCTAGGTCGCGTAATAACTCGTTTACAAATGAAAAAAAAAAAATTATATAGAAAGTCAGTCAGTTAAGTGCAATACGTGAAACACGCTTGGGCGATCATGTCTCGAAAGAGACATGACTGACTGGGCAGAAGATTATCCCGTAGGAGGTTGCCATTGCTTTCTGCGGTAGACTGGTTGCCAGCCAAGGCTATAGAACCCTATGTGTCTAGCTATTTAACCCATAACTGGCGGGAAGAGGCTGCTGAAAAAACGATAATATATAAGCACACATTGCTAACTTATTAGTTTTTATGCATTCGTTATAATATTTATTGTCTCCCTTGGATTATAATTAAACACGCACAATAATTTCGTTTTTTTTTTAAGATCATATTTAACATTTTGTTTGACTCAATTTTATGCGGAAAAAATTTAATTCAAAATGTTAAAATCATGATTCAGAACTCATGGCTTCGGCAAATATTTTTCTCTCAAATTTGATTTGACATCAAATATGGACACCAGAAATAACATTAAAAGTTACCTCCCTTGACTTCATATCATTTTAATTTTACTCAAACATTTGATCGAAAATCATTGGTGTCCTAAATAAAATACCGTCTAATAATGCAACTTGTGTTTCTGATTGGAGGAAAGTTAATTCAGTCCAAATTTTAAAATAATACTAGTTTGGAGAATATATGATTTGAGAATGAATATATTTTTGCTCCGTAATTAAAAAAAAAACAAAAAAACATTTTATCTCCCTTGAATTATAAATTTCAAATTGCATATAATATTCTTTTAGTTTGTGCCGTGACTTTGGCGATTATGACTCAATACAATTTCCAGTCCTTTGAAGTATTTTTCTATTTTTCCTATCTCTATCGTCTAAACCTTGTTCGGCCATCTACTTACTGAAAATCAAGAATTACGTTATGCGTTACTTTTAAAATATTGTCGTGCTAAATTTTTAAACATGAGCAGCATTTTCAGCCAACAATAACTACATAAGCATTAAAAACACGCCTACAAAATATTTATAAGCCAATAATACGCAATAAAATAGGGACCTCCACTCATTTTCGATACCTAACTTTTAAGTTAAATTTTTAGAAATGAAAAATTTTCCTTGAAACTATTATTTTAGCTTTAATTGAAAGCTAAATGATTAAATTGACTATTTCCAGTAAGCAAAATACTCTGGTGTATTTCAAGCAGAAATTATACTGACTGGAATCTAAAATGTTTGAACTTTAAAAAAAAAAAATTCAATTTTTCAGACATTTTCAAGCAATCGACACATTTATAAACAAAAGTGAACTATCGGTTTTAAAAATCTTGCAACACTAAATATACATATTACTTATTTATAGCATAAAATTTAGAATAAAAGTATTTCTTAATCACCGAGGTGCAAAGTGCAAGTGATGGATGACAGCCAGAGGTAAAATGACAGCTAATTATGGTTGACTAGAATTGACATAATTGTCCAGATGTTTTCTTGTAAAGAGAAGAAACCGTGGAACACGTGACCTTTTATAGAAAATATCATACTTAAAAAAAATTTTCTATTCAAACAAACACAAAAAAATTATTATAAAATCTACTGGCTCGATGATTTGTATTAAATTTTCAATTTTCGATTAGTAAATAATGTTTTCACTTAGAAACTTAATCTAATCGCAAGAAAGCTTTGTAGTTTTTTTTTAATTTTTAAATTTTATAAATTATTATAATTCAAAATGAAAAAATTGAAACAATTCTTGTAAAAATTCGTTATTCATCGAAATCTTTTTTTCTTCAGACTATAATGTTCTTATTTTATTTTATTTTTGTAAATTGTAGGAGCAGCAGAATTCTTTCTTTCCTTCCTTGATAGTATTCACTTAACATTCCACTAGCACGGTCTTGTTTCCAAATCAGACATTTCCAGGCGATATCGCGATTATATCGCAGTGGCTCGTTTCTGATTGGCTGGTCAGACCAATCAGCAGGACCAACAAATTGGAATATTCTCTCGTAGCCCTATCTTTGTCACGTCCGATTTCACGAGAGGCAAGACCTATTTTTTTCTTGGCAACAAGTACCATACGTGATATAGGCTTTGGACGATCATGTCTCGAAAGAGACATGACTGACTGGGCAGAAGATTATCCTGCAGTAGGTTGCCATTGCTTTCTGCGATAGACTGTTTGCCGATCAAGGCTATAGAACCCAATCTGTCCTATCATTTAACCCATAACTGGAGGGAAGAGACAGATTAATACCTTTCCTAAGGGTATTTGTGCGTAAGTGAATGCAAGAAATTCAACTAGAATTCGAACTCTGCACCCCGATTTGTCGTTCCGAGTCGATATCTACTGCACCACAGCGCATATTTGGCAACATCTCACCTAAATTATGAACCTGCACGCGAGACAAGTCCTAGTCCGCTTCGCTTCACGAGTTAAGTCTCTTAATTCGCTAAGATTTTATCAAACAGTGAAATTAAAAAACAATCGGCTTAAATTGGGATGTCCTACTAAAGAAAAATGCACCTTCGATAGGAGGTTTGATTTATACAGGAATAGCAACAGACGTAGCAACCCAAACACGTGTTAAGTGATACACGTTTGGGCAATCATGTCTCTTTCAATACATGACTGACTTTCCCGCAGTAGGATGCCATTACTTTCTGCGATAGACTGGTTGCCAACCAAGGCTATAGAACCCAATCTGTCCTGCTATTCAATTCTTTTATTCAGATCAGTCAGTTAAATGACATACGTGATCAACGCTTGGGCGATCATGTCTCGAAAGAGACATTACTGACTAGGAAGAAAATTTTCCCACCGTAGGTTGCTATTGCTTTCTTCCAGTACACCTTTTGCCGAACAAAAGTTATAGAACCCAATCTGTCCTGCTATTCAACCCATAGCTGGAGGAAGAAGAGATGTATTATATTATTAAGTAGTAATTAGTGGAGGTCAGTTTATTACTTTATAACAATAGAAAACTGATTCACTACTTTATACCCAGTAGAAGCTTTATTTTTTCAACCATTATATTCAGTTAGTCAGTTAAGTGTCATACGTTATACACGCTTATGAGATCATGTCTCGAAAGAGATATGATTGACTGGGTAGAATTTTTTTCCGCAGTAAGTTGCTACTACTTTCTACGGTAGACTGGTTGACAACCAAGGCTACATCCCAATCTGTCTTGCTATTTAACTTATGGCTGGAGTTGAGAAGAGATGGATTCATACTTTTCCCAAGGGTATTTGTGCGTAAGTGAATGCAACGAATTCAACAAGAATTCGAACACGAATTCCAACTGAATTCGTTGCATTCAATTAGGCACTAAAAATAACGCTTATAGTCATAAAAAACCTGTTCATATATAATATTTTGCATGACAACGCTATATAATTCTATTTGACAACAATGGATATGTATAATTACTTTCTTTTAGTCATTTTTCTTCTTCGTATTAAGATGTGGTTTTTGAATCATTTCAACCCAAGCAAGGCGAGACTGTCAATAGTGCGCAGGGTTTTTACAGTGAAAGAAAAGACTGGGTACAGGTGGTGTCGAGGAAAGGATGAATTGGGATTTAAGAAAACAGAAGATGGCAATTGACATTATATTTAAATTTTTGAAGATTGTAGCTGTCAGTAAAAGAAAAAAAAGCAAACAGAAAAGAATTCCACAGGCGGGAAGTACTAGAAAAGAAACTGTTGGATTAAAAATGGCGGTTAAATTTAACTACTTCAAGGATATAAGGGTGAGGGCTTAAATGACAAACTAGTAGCTCGCTCAAATTTATGTGGTCGGGGAACCAGGAAAAAAAAGTTCGCCAGAGCAGTTACCATGAAATAACTGCAGCAAAGATAGATGGAAGGTATTTCACTTTATGGAAAAATTGACTAAACTTGAGATGTAAAATCAGAACAGATTAAATTGCAGATATTTCTTTGGATTTTGGCAAGAACCTCAAGATAAATAGCAGGAGCACCCGACCAGATATGGCAACAGAATTCAAAGCACAGATGAATGATAAATTTATAAACGTGCAAATTAGATTCTAATGAGAACCTCAAGATGAATAGCAGAAGCATCCGACCAGATATGGCAACAGTATTCAATGCAAGGGCGGATGGTAGATTTATAAACGTGCAAAATGGATTCTGACGAGAACCTCAAGTTGAATAGCAAGAGCTCTCGACCAGATATGGCAACAGTATTAAATGCACAGATGAATGGTAGCTTTATAAACGTGCAAAATAGATTCTGACGAGAACCTCAAGATGAATAGCATGAGCACCAGTCTTCAATGCACAGATGAATGGTATATTTATTACCGCGCAAATTAGATTCTAATGAGAACCCCAAGATGAATAGCAGAAGCACCCGACCAGATATGGCAACAGTATTCAATGCAAGGGCGGATGGTAGATTTATAAATGTGCAAAATGGATTCTGACGAGAACCTCAAGGTGAATTACAGGAGCACTCGAACAGATACGGTGACAGTATTCAATGCACGGATGAATGGTGAATTTATAAATGTGCAAATTGGATTCTGACGAGAACCCAAAGATGAATAGCAGGAGCACCCGAACAGATACGGCAACAGTATTCAATGCACTGATGAATGGTAGATTTATAAATGTGCAAAACGGATTCTGACGAGAAAAACTTTTTGGTCCGACACAGTGACCCAACCCTTCCTGGCAGAAGACATAGCTAAAGATTCGATGTAGTTGTTCCACTTGGGGTCGGTTGATAAAGTGATGCCAAGGAGAAGTGTGTTGCTCTTCAGGAGACTAGCATCAGCCGTGCTGATGTCAGATAAGAAAATTTGTCTATAGTACTTAAAGGAGAGTTTTTTGTGTTGTTTTGGATGCATTCAAATTTACAAAGATGTTAGCATATTACAGATATCTGTCAGTTGAGTGCCACACGAGATACACAGTTGTGCGATCATGTCTCGAAAGAGACATGAGTGACTGAGCTGAAAATTTTCCCGCAGTAGATTGCTATTACTTTCTGCGCTAGACTTGTTGCCAGCCAATGCTATAGAACCCAATCTGTCCTACTATTTAACCCATTACTCGAGGAAGCAGAGATGTGTCATATTATATTATATTATATTATTAAGTAGTAATTAGTAGGGGATCAGTTTATTACTTTATATCAATAGAAAACCGATCCCACATTTTATGCCTAGTAGAAGCTTTATGTTTCCAACTATTATATTCAGTCAGTCAGTTAAGTGCCATATATGATACACGCTTGGACGATCATGTCTCGAAAAAGACAAGACTGACTGGGCAGATGATTTTCCTGCAGTAGGCTGCCATTACTTTCTGCGGAAGACTGGTTGCCAACCAAGGCTATAGAGCCTAATCTGTCTTGATATTTAATCCATAACTAGAGGAAGAAGCTGCGGATTAATATTTTTCCCAAGAGCATTTGTGGGTAATTGAATGCAACGAATTCAAGTGGAATTTGAACTCGGCTCTCCGATATCTCTTTCTGAGCCCATATCCACTGCACCACAACGCATATTTTTACAGATATACTCATGTTTATAATGAGGCAACTAGAAACATTCTCCTTTTTCACGCAGACGCATTTCAGTATTTTTTTTTCGAATAACTCTGCCACGATGGCTTAAATAGACATTTAATATAATAACCATATAACAGAATAATAGATTTGTTTATTTATTTTTCTCTTCGTGTATGTTTACGAGGTCTGATAAGAAAAAGTATCAGGACTCTTGCCATGGTTCTTCTATGTGCCTTGTTCTTTCAGGACGTAGGCGATCATGGCTCTCCACGTCTCCCTATCCCGCTTTCTCCTGTAACACCACGCAACCCCCGTTCTGTCATCCATCTGCTCAAGCCCTTCAAATATGTTATCCGTTGCTTTCCTCTGTCTCTTTTTCCCTGTATGTGGCCTGTTAGTATTAGGTTCTCCAAGCCTGAAGACCCCAGTCTACCTTACTATTTAAAACGACAATTAACATTTGCTTACAAATCTGTCGATTGCTCAAAAATGGCAGAAAAATTGAATTAAAAAAAAAACTCAAAATTTTATATTTCAATCAGTATAGTTTCTGTTTGAAATATACCAGAGTATTTTGCTTACTAGAAATAATAAATTTAATCATTTAGCTTTTAATTAAAACTAAAATAAAAAAATTCAAGAACTTTTTTGTTTATTTTTAAAAATTCAATCTAAAAGTTAGTTATCAAAAAAGAGTGAACGTACCTATTTTCTAATAGCCTCACAACCTGCAATTGCCAAGAAGAGATCAGTTATCTCATTTTCTCATCCAACTGATTTTAAATCATTCAGCTTTAGAGCTCTAGCTTTAACTGCTAGACTCCTAAGCCACACTTGTGTGTACTCGTAATTATCAAGTAATGATTGCTCATTTAGTTCTTTAGATATTGGCGATGCCATCATTATGTAGTGTTACTAATTCACTCGTGGGTAATAGCTATAACTATTTATAGTCTTGGTGACTGCCTATATAAATGAGTCATTTCTCCATGACATTTCAGGAAAGATAGTTGAGTGTTTTCCCTTAGCTTTCTCGCCGCTTTCGACTTCAGAGTTGTCTTTCTTTGATACTTGCTGTCACTAACATCCAAAAACTCCGGTCTACTTTGCTATTTAATCCATAGCTGAAGGAGGCAAAAGAGAGGGGTCTATGCATTTCTCACAAACACTTGTCCGAAAATGAACGCAACAGACAATACCGAATTTGGATTCGGCCTGCCCATTCCGTTTAACGTGCCGATAACGGTTTTGTTACATGCGTAGTTTGAGATGATCTTATTGCAGGGGACAAAGTTCTAGGCACACTAAAGTTAAAACAATCATCGACGTTAAATTAAATATATTGCAATTTATTTTTTCATTAACTCTAGTGGGTCACAATCTTATTTTTGGCCTAGCCCAATTTTTTTCTTACTTTTTTCATCGATTGTCGACGGTCGGCAGTGGAAAATCTTCTTCTATGTGTCTTGTTTTTTCAGGACGTAGGCGACCTTTGCCTTCTACATCTCCCTATCCCTGATGGCTCTTAGCAAGCTTTCTCCTGTAGCATCACGCAACCCCCGTTCTGTCATGCATCTGCTGAGGCTCTTCAAATATGTTATCTGCTGCTTTCCTCTGTCTCATTTTCCGTCTATGTGGCCTGTTAGTATCAGATTCTCCAAGCTCTCTTTCCTCATTGCATGTTCCAGGAACTTTAGTTGTCTCTTCCTGATACTCAATATTAATTTCCTTTTCTTTTCCATCCTTTCCAAAACCTCATCATTGCTCACATGCTTCATCCATGATATCTGCAGCATCCTTCTGTAGAACCACATTTCACTTGCTTCAAGTTTTTCCTTCATATTTGACGATATTGTCCAGCATTCACTGCCATATTGAAGAACTGATATCACGTAGCAATCCAGTACTTTCTTCTTTGTTTCTAGTGAAAGTTTCTGTCTCAATACTTTACTCAGCTTCTGGATCGCGTCCTTCGCCATGCCAGTTCGCCTTACTGAACTTAAAGTACGGAGTTAAACCACTTGGCATAGATTGGCCTTGAACTCTGTCGGGCATACAACTAAATTGTACCGATTTTGCTTACTTTTGTTGTTTATAACAATTCTTGTAAGGAAAGTGTATAAAATGTGGTCGTCTCACCACACATGAGCGACCATGCCTTGTGAAGAAGTTTTGGTCCAATCCCGCCATTCCCTAGGTCCGACAACCACCCGAGATCTCTTCCTTGTGACTATTTTTTCTGCAAAAATCAAATCCCAATTGAAAAAACACATTTCGAGACGTCAATGAAATCCAAGAAAATGCGATGAGTCATCTGCTCGTTATCCTTCAAAAAAGTTTCAGGAATGCTTCCATCAATGGAAATGATGCGGGATCAGCGGACTACTTTGAATGCTGAATTGGTATGTGCTGTAGTTTTCTTTTTGTTGTATCAGGGAATGAAGAGATACATAGTGAAATGTAGATAAACTAATTTATTATCAGGATGATACAACCAAGATGTATATACAATATTTACAGTCTCTCGCAGTAGTAGGTGTTACTTCACGAATTCCGTAATAATGACAACCCCCGTGCTAAACGCACATTTTTTTATATACATCCGGGCGACCGGATATCATATGGTAGGAGCCACGACACAATACTTTTTATAAGCACCATTTCCAATACTTTTTGTATTGTATTTTGGCCGTAAGCTTTTGTGTGAAAATGCCTTGTTCTTTTACTGTAAATACTGTGTAATTTTGTGCTTTGAAACATAATGGAAAATAGTATCATCTTTGACGAATGGCGATTCCCCCCTTCTGGGTTTTATTTGATTGCTTTAGGTCAGGGGTCGTCGTTTGGAATTGAGAAAGTGCCGTGCGCTGAACAAAAAGCTACAAAAGTTGAATGGATTGAAAAAATAGACAAACAAGAGAATGAAATAAATGGGAGATATGTGTTTATTCAGTCGCGAATCTAATAATTAAAAATATCACTGATAATTTCATGGTTTTCGCATTTGAATTTTCTGATGAATCTTAATTCGTAAGTTAATGACTGAATTAGCTCATGCCGAGTTTTACATTGAAATATCCATAGAATTTTTCCTGTTAAACATTTGAGCTTAACAACTTTTAAAAAATATCGCAATAACAAAATTGCAATAGCAATAATAAATCTTGTCTCATTAGATCAATTGAGTCGTGGGTACTATCCACATTGGTTGTCCCATACATTCGGACTTGTGCCACATCTAAGACACACTTAAAAAATCACCATAAATATTAATGCTGTCGTTATTTTAAGAAGTAATGGTGTAACTTTTTACATTTCACTTAAACTGACGTTAAATATATACTTTCCTTTCTTTCTTTCTTTCTTTCTTTTTCTCACTGAAACCAAGTGGCTTTGGTTTTTTCTTTTCCGTTTTTTCACGCGTTCAAAACGGAGTAGACCATTATTTAATAAGTACTGGCGGTAGACGCTAAACATTTGTACTTTCTTTCTTTCTTTCTTTCTTTTACTGAAACCAAGTATCATCTCTGACATGTCTTTTCCATATTTCCACGTATTTAAAACGGAAACAGTTCATTATTTACGAGGTATTGGTAGAGTGTTTTTTCTTTCTTTTTCTCACTATAACCAAGTAGTGTCTCTGATATGTCTTTTCTGTATTTCCACTCGATGAAAATAATTTAAATTTTTGAAGGTCAAAGTGGACAAGAGAGTAAAAAGTCGGAAGATTTTTTTTTTGGGGGGGGGGAATGCATCCAAAATGCTAATACACCTTCGGGTCTCAGTGTCGCACTCTCCGTCTTCTGTTAGAACACTTCCCAGATTTTTTAAATTTCTGCACCTGCTTGATTTCAGTATCCCTGACTTGCCATTTTGGGCTCCTCTTTTTACTGATGATCATGCATTCATTTTGTTGTTTTTTATATATAGTCGTTTCGTTTTGCTTTCTTTAGCTAGCTTAAAATTCCGACTATTTATTTTATTTATATTGAAAAGAAAACAAAAGCGGTAATTTTAAAAGTAATTTTTTCTAGTTTTTTTTTCCGAAAAATCTGGAACCACTACAAAATCTAATTTGATAGAACGTTGCAACTAACTTTTCATGGTGCTTCATTGTAAATACTGACCCACAAAACTTGCCCCTCCGCCTCCTCTCTAGGTCCGAAATCTACGCGCTTATTATTAAGTCGTTCTGTCTAGTATGCATTTGAAGAAAGAAAGAGATAGATAAAGAAAGAGATAGCGAAAAAAGAACGTGAAAAAGAAAGAAAGAAAGAAAGAAAGAAAGAAAGAAAGACTAAATTAAAGCGAAAGAGAGAGGGGAATGGAAGGAAAGAGAGAAAAAGAAGCAAAAGAAACGAAAACGAAAGCGGGGTTGTAAGAAAGAAAGAGAGAAAAAAACAAGAATAAATAATAAATAATAGGAAAAGAAAGAAAGTGAGAAAAAAGAGAGTGTGGAAAAGAAAGAAAGAAAGAAAGAAAGAAAGAAAAAGAAAGAAAGGAAGGATCATGGAAAATAAATAATGAGAGAAAGAGAAAAGAAAAAAGCAAGAGAGAAAGAAAGATAGAGAAAGAAAAAGAAAGCGAAAAAAGAAAGAAAGAAAGAAAGAAAGAAAGAGACAGGAGATACATTTTTGTCGTTTTTATTACGCTTGAAAACAATTTATTTTTTGTTTGTTTTTTTGTTTTGTTTTTTGTTTTTTTGTTTTCAAACTTTTAGTAATTACATGTCACCTAATTCAATCATTACATATTTTTCCCAACTCGAAATGACTGACGCACAATGGTTGGAATTTCCCACATGTTTAATCGGGAAACTTCCTGGGCAATTTTGAAAGTAATTTTGCTACTTTGACACTACAATAGCACTCGTTTAAGGGGAAGCGGTGATTAATGACAATATGTTGCCAGATTAACCTTCGGATTAGCAACAGCATTAATTTTTCTTTTAAATTTAAGCAAAAATAATTCTTGAGCTCAACCAATTAACTTGCTTATACAAGAAACATAAATACTTAATAATTATTATAATTATTTATAGCAGCTTATTAATTACACATATTTGTTTGTATTATATTTCAATATAATTTTTTTTTCAGAGATAAAGATATAGGTTTTTGCTCGTATCTAGGGACAGTTTGAACGATATAATTCTTAATGATTTCAACACTCAAAACGCGTTGCCCATGCATACGAGTAAGTGAAATATATAACTTTACTACTTTATGAACTTACTAGCAGTATAGCCCGGCGTTGCTCGGGTGTAATGAAAGATTTAAAACTAATCCATGGTCCTGGAGCTCAGACTCTTTGGACATTGGCACGAAAGACTAAAAAGCAATAGTTGTTTCCAGTTAAAGCGAAACCGTAGACTGGAAGAAAAATGAATGGATGTAAGTCAAATTTTGATTTCCTGCTATCGATATCAAATAAGTTTTTTTGCCGTAACCTGAATTTTGAAGGCTAAATAAGTCCTCTGAGTAAATGGCATCATGGCTGATACTAGGAACTACAATTATACCTACTTAGAGCCAAACCCGAAGCAAAAACTAAAATAAAAGGACTGAAAAAAATACAGATAAACAGAGACACACACAAACATCTTGCCTTATATATATATATATATATATATATATATATATATATATATATATATATATATATATTATCGATTTTCTGCACTATTGTAAGAACTTCAACCTTGAAACTTCTGAATATCGTTTCTTATGTCTTTGTCTATGAGTGTATGAAATTTGATTAAAATCGGACCACTCCTTCTATAACCCGGTTTTTTCGATTATCGATATTTATCGGGAGTACCGCGACACAAAACCTAGCTAAGAACACTCGCAGACGCTTATAGTAGAACTGTGTAAATTTTTGAAGAAAATTGGTTCAGCCGTTTCGAAGTCTATAGGTAACGGACACACACACACACACACGCACACACACACACACACACACACACACACACACACACACACACACACACACACACACACAGTTCTATTTATAAATAAGTTTTGATAAGTTAATAAATACTAGCGGAACCCGTGAAATGTCCACGGAAGGATAATTATGATTTCCTGGAAAAATTTTACTTTGTCATACTACAAATAATAGTAACGTCTTCAAACATAAAGATATTGGATAGTAAAATTATAACACAGAGTGTAATTTTATTAAAATATCTAAAAGTAATGTCCATAGAAGCTATTTTACTGTAATCTTATATTATATTAAGCGGCGTATGGACAGGCCATAACCAAAATATCTATAAAAGTAATGTCCATAGAAGCTACTTTACTGTAATCTTATATTATATTAAGCGGCGTATGCACAGACCATAAACAAAATACTGTACACTATTTTGTGAGAGATTTTGAAAGAGAAAATGTTTGTTTTTTTTATTTTTATTTTTTTTTTGTTACTGAAAAATCATGGATCCTGTGTCCATTGTAAACAGAAAAGACCAACTGAGTAATGGCCAAGGGTGTAGAGGCCAGAAATTTCGTTATTAGGTCGCGGGATACGACGACAAACCTACCTAGTTTTACTATATTGTACAGTACACACACACACACACACACACACACACACAATTACTGCTACAACCACCACTACTCTCTCACTCTTTACTAACCTTCCGTTTGGCAATTGTGAGAGAAAGGCTGAGGAGTGTAGCGTTTATAAAAAGATAGGGGGGAAGGAAAAGCTCGTGTCGAAAGTAAGTGTGTTATCTTTCTTCAGTGGCGTAACGGGCGGTGGATCTAAGTTACTAAGTAACTAAGGAAGGAACAATCAGAATTATTATATGATTAAGGTGCTCTCTCTCTCTCTCTCTCTCTCTCTCTCTCTCTATATATATATATATATATATATATATATATATATATATATCAAACTTTCTTACTTCGGATGGCCATTTAAGTATTTTTAACCTCCCATCTCGTCAAGCGAGACCAAAACATTATGGGAACATGAAGAGGTTCTTCCTGCACCTGCAATAACCTTTACAATAGATGCAATCTATGTTTAGTTGAGAAAATTAAAATATTAGAATATCCTAAGCAAAAGTTGCCTTTAAGCTTAAAAGAATTTGTAAGCAAGTGTAGACGTAAATTTAAATATATCTTCAAACTCCCTAATAATTAATCTACTTTTTAAATTCCTTAAAAAAGTTGTTTCATTTCTTCTTATAAGTTGTATAATTAAATTAAACTATGTAATAATTTCCCTTTCTTAAATCTATATTCCTTTGAGTTCTATAGTTTTAATTTTTAACTTAAGTTATATTTAACCAGTTTGTTTTGGTATTAACATTATTCGTGGCCCTTTAACAGTGGCCTTGAAAAGTTGAAATTTCATCTGACCTGTTTCTTTACTTTTATTTTTAATTTATTTTATTGTATCTTTTTTCGTTACAGTAATCCGCTGGCCAGGTCTAACATTTTCCTGTAGCAATGATCTGTCTCCTTTTTTTCTTCTTCTTCTCTATCCTTACTTCCGTTTCTTATACACACGCAAACAAATAAGCTTAATTTATTTTCTTCATAATGTTTTGGTCTCGCTGACGAGATGGGTGGCTAGAAATGCCTATGGAAATGACCACCCGAATTGAGAAAATTTGAATTTTTATATTTAATAATTATTGGCTCTGTACATAAATAATTATTGGCTCTGTTCATAAATAAATTTAATTACATTGAGGCCTCCGGCTGGATCAGTGTTAATATCTAATACGAATAAGATCCCTTGGGATTTACCAGCGAGCTGTTTTTTGTTTGTTTTCGGATTTATGATCAATATATATATATATATATATATATATATATATATATATGCACACTGCCAGGCATAATTGTTAGGACACCCCAGTTTTTAAAAAAAATATGTATTTCATACTATTTTTAGTATTTATTGCCAAGTGGATAATTCTAAATGAAAATAAAATGGTTCTTTTGTTAATACTGCACAATAACATGTGCATCAAATGAACTTTTCTGTTGTCCAGTTTTTCGTACTCTCTTCCCCATGCTAGTCTCTTCTTCCTTCTTATTGTCTAGCCGAAGCAAAGGCTTCCTGGCCGCCTTGTAATAATAACAAAAGAACCGTTCTATTTTCATTTAGAATTATCCACTTGGCAATAAATACTAAAAATAGTATGAAATACATCATTTTGAAAAACTGGGGTGGCCTGATAATTATCGTTTGTATATATATATATATATATATATATATATATATATATATATATACACTAGCAGTATAGCCCGGCGTTGCTTGGGTGTAATGAAATCTTTAAAACTAATCCATGGTCCTGGAGCTCACAATCTTTGGACGTTGGCACGAAAGACTAAAAAGCAATCGTTGTTTCCAGTTAAAGCGAAACCGTAGACTGAAAGAAAAATGAATAAATGTAAGTCAAATTTTGATTTCCTGATATCGATATCAAATAAGTTTTTTCGTTGTAAACTGAATTTTGAAGGCTAAATAAGTCCTCTGAGTAAATGGTATCATGTATGAGACTAAGAACTGCAATTATACCTAGTTAGAGCAAAACCTGAAGCAAAAAACCAAAATAAAAGCGCTGAAAACCTGATTTTGATCAAACCCGATAGGATATCGCGGTATCGATTTCCAGTATCGGAGTCAAATAAGTTATCCAAGGATAAACTAACCTAAGTAAGTCCATGAAAACTTATCGTACCCATCGGGAGTAAAATTGGAGAAAATGAGCCATATTGATGGCTGAATATCGGTTTTTGATCAGATTCGATAGAATATCGAGGGTATCGATTTCTGATATCGGGGAAAATGAGTCGTCTGAGAAGATCTACTAATGTTTGAGACTAAAAACTATAATTTGACCAAGTAAGAGCAAATTCTGCAGCAAGAACCAAGATAAAAGGGCTGAAATCCTAATCTTGATCTGACCTGATCGGATATCGGGGTATCGATTTCGGATTTCGGGGGGAAATCGGAAAAATAAGTAGCCATGACCTGACCGGAAGCCTAAAGAATATTTGTGTGAAGTTTGGTGAGAATCGGATAAAATTGTGGATTTGTATAAAGGACATACAGACAGAAAGATAGAAAGATACACACACAAACATCTTGCCTTATATATATATATATATATATATATATATATATATATATATATATATATATATATATATAGCTATGTGCTTATATATATATATATATATGCGTGTGTGTGTGTGTGTATGTGTAAGATTGTAGGATGTATAATATAATCCGAAGCAAAATATAATGGGATAAAGTACATCTTTAAACGACGCGTTTTGCTAAGGACGTTTGTTGCTTTTGGCTTATTCAGGTTAAAATGAAAGACGAAACTGTGTGTAAGGAAAATGTGTTGGAATACATATGAGGTTGAATCAACGAATAAGGAAAAAAGAAAGAAAAGAAAGAAAAACAGAAACAAAGAAAGAAAAAGAAAGAAAAAAGAAAAAGAGAGAAAAGGAAGAAAAAGAATTAAAGAAAAAAGAAAGCAAAGAAAGAAGAAGGAAACGAAGAAAGAAGAAATGAAAAAAGAAGACAGGGATAGATATATAAATAATTTTCATAATTTCAAACATTATTTTTAGTGGCTACCCGTGTTTGAGTGGACGCTGCGCATTAGTTTAAACAGTATTTATTCCGTTTATCGGTAAAATAGAAATTTGTTTTTTGAAGTTCGTCGAGGCTAGATCAGACAGTAGTTCCTGCTGCAAATAGGGATGTAAGTTCGAATCCAGTCAGAGTGCACACTTTCTTTATTAGATTTACACGAGTACGCAGGTTGGTAGACGAAATAAATATTGCTTAAACGGATCGTCTACTCAAATGCAGTAACCACTAAAAAGAAATAACGGTTCAAGTTATGAAAATTATTTATATATCTATTCTCGTCTTTTTCTTTCATATCTCTTTCCAACTAATATATATATATATATATTACAAAAAAATAAACAGTGACACCAGGCGATTCTTTCACGACCCAAATGTTAAAACTCCATGGTTACCTAATTCTGATTTTTGATTGACACGCCTAAAACATTTTCTCCAACTACAATTACCTAATTTTCTAAATAACCATAAATTCATCTTAAATTTTCAAAATAAAATTTTTCATCAATTATTTTAACATATCACCTGAAGAAGAACAGTACTGTTCTGAAACATGAAAAAATTTGTGTAGTGATATAATGCTTTATAACAAAATTACAATATTAAGCTCTACTCTGTATCAAGCACGCTTTATAAAAGTAAATGTTTGAACAGTGAGTTTTAATCTACGTGTTCTTTTACTTTCCTTTATGAAAAAGTATATATATATATATATATATATATATATATATATATATGTATGTATGAGATATATATATATATATATATATATATATATATATATATATATATAAGAAAGTAATATGAAATAATTTAGAAGGTGAATATAAAATAATAGGTAATAAGTATGTCGGCTTAAAAATTTTAATTCCATTTAATTTTTAGATAGATAGATAGATAGATAGATAGATAGATAGATAGATAGATAGATAGATAGAAGGAACTGAATTTGATTCACAGAAAGAAAGAAAGAAAGAATGAAAGAAAGCAAGAAAGAATGAAAGAAAGCAAGTGATAGATAGATAGATAGATAGATAGATAGATAGATAGATATCAAAAAGACAGAGTAGATAGATAGATAGATAGATAGATAGATAGATAGATAGATAGATAGATAGATAGATAGATAGATAGATATAAAAAAGACGGAGATAGATAGATAGATAGATAGATAGATAGATAGATAGATAGATAGATAGATAGATAGATAATTACAAGCTGAGATAAAAGTTGTTGTTTGGAACGAACAAAGATTCATTGAATAAGTTAGAATTTTTCGCAGTTTTATATCAACCAATAAAAAATTATTTTTAAAACCGCGCTTTTTATCTCTCATTTTTTTTTATCTCATCTTATTTCTTCCCGTCTCGAACTGCTGCTGCTGATACCATTTTCTGTCGCTTTAATGAACAAGGTAAGAAGAGAGAGAGAGAGAGAGAGAGAGAGAGAGAGAGAGAGAGAGAGAGAGTGAGAAGGGAAATTTTCCATTTCTAGAATCTTCTCCACAAATCATTCGTTCTGTTTATAAGCAGTATTCCTGCTTCTCTCTCATCATTTGTTCACCTGGCAACCGGCTGAAATCATTGGCTTCCTCTTCCAGTTGAGCTCTGTTTTTTGTTTTTGTTGACCCACTCGCTACTCTCGTTCCAACTTCAGTTCGCAGGTAAGGGGAAAAAAAAATTATTATCAAGTTTTCAGTTAATTAAAATTACATTTTTTCTTTTCTTTTTTTTAATTTTTTATTAAAGTTGGTGACTCTCTGGCCGAAAAAGAAAGACTGAATTTTCTTTTACCTCCAAAAATGAGCGGGCTGTAGAGATTGTATTTTTCCTCGGTTTACGACAAAAGACCCTAAAATTCTAAATCATCCTATTTTATTTCAAATGTCAAAAGATGTTTATGGGTATATACATTTTTAAAAATAACATTTCAGTATTATTTTAAGGAAGGGGTAAATATTTGTTGGAAAATATCGCTTTTTCCTTTTAGTGCGCAGAATTAAAATTCAAACTGACAAAATTAGAACAAATACTTATTTTTTAAAAACACATTTTTAAATGAGTGTATCATTAGTGAATCATTTATTTTATTGTGGATCTGGATGTTATTAAAAGAAAATCGTTATTTTTATTTATTTATTTTTTTTTTTTCTGCCATTAAATTAATTTTTTTCCTGGTACCCCGTCCATGTGAATTTAAGTGCATTACTAAAATGACTTTTAGGTCCCCCACTCTTTTTTTACCGTTGAAATAATTTAAAATCTAATCGTCATTTCTACTCGAATTGTTTCTTTTCTCGCATTTCCCACTTGTGGAACTCCATTCCGTTTACCTGCTTCCCTGACAGCTACAATCTCCAGAAATTTAAATTCCATGTCAATTGCCATCTTCTATCTTCTTTAATGTCGTTCATAATTTTATCCTTTCTTCAATACCCACTTTTCCCGGTGTTTTCCTTCATTGTAACCCTCTGCGCAATTGTAGTGGTCCCGCCTTGTTTGAGGTGAAAAAATAATTTTAAAATAATAATAGTGTTATCCATCACCGTTTTCTTCCCCCGTCTCCCTCTAAAAAAATAAGAGGACAAAACAAAAATAAAAACAAGAGGTTATTTTTCTTAAATGAAATTAAAACATTATCAGAGAATTACATGTAATATATATATATATATATATATATATATATATATATATATATAAAACTGAATCTTTGTTCACAGTTCACAATACACGATCTCAGCAAAACTGGTACGCTGTTCTAACCACTGAGAAGTAACCGCTGTAGCCGAAAACGATGAGAGTGAGGTTATATACATTTTTTCTTATTTCCCGCGCTTCATGCTTTCCTTCCTCTTTCGGACAATATTCTCTCTCTCTCTCTCTCTCTCTCTCTCTTCCCCCTCTCTCTCTCCTTCCTGCTATATTCACTCTGACTAGCCTCTCTCCTTCTCATCTTCTCAACTCCCCCTCCAAACACAATCACGCACGCGAGAGACGGACTTATTGGTAAAGACATACGCATATCAATGTGCGCGATACGATTTTGAGAAGTCCACGATTCCGTTGAATGTAAATTTATGATTGCGTTGAGGTGTGATTAAGTGGTCATAAAAAAAGAAATTTCCTATTTCGATATTCATTTGCATCATCATCAGAATAATTTTAAATTAGAAATAGTTTATCGGAAATAATTCTTTTTTTAATTAAAGTCTCAGCGAAAAAACACTTAGGTAATCATGTCAAATTCTTGAACGGAAAGGATAATCCAAATAGATCTATCCAGTGTAAATTATTAAAAAGAAAACTCTATACAGAGAACCTCAATCCAGGAACAATAAAGGAAAAACTCAATGATGTGTTTAGTTTTTCTGTTTAATAACAAAAACAGAGCATCTTACGCAAATAAGTAACCATTACAAATTACGTTTAAACAAATAAATTAAAAATATAGAAATATATATATATGCATTTTAAATTATGTATACAGGGTGGCAATAAAGTCACTATGCAGTTACTTACAATAACAATTAAGACAAAAAGCATATATATATATATATATATATATATATATATATATATATATATATATATATATATATGTATTTTTGTTTCTTTAATCCGAAATGGAAAAGTAGGAAGGTAAAACCCAAGAATCTGATCCTAATTAATATTAAAAAATTTAATATTAAAAAAAATGATACAGGAGGAGAGCTCAATGTAATTAAAATTACAGAGCCAATATAAATTAAAGTAAATTTTCAAAATTCAAAAATGTTGAATGAACATTTCAACATGAAATCTCTAAGAGAGAATTCACGTCTCCTCAGCAATTATTATTATTGTTATTTCATCCCCTAAATATACCTTTTCAAATAAGTTTCCAAATCTCTAACCCTTTTAAACATTTTAAGTTAAACGTATTTGACACGTATCGAGCGTTTTCTATTTGATATTCTCTCCTTTTTCTATATATATATATATATATATATATATATATATATATATATATAGGTGTGAGTTTGTAACCTTGGGTTGAAAGCCAGGGTTACAAACTCACACCTATCTATATGAATATGTCTACTCTGTCACTGATATTGAGCGCTTTTAAATAAGTACCACGCATATATAATATGTAAACAATATAACAAGTTGCATATTTATAATTATATACATACACTTTTCACACACACACACACACACACACACACACACACACACACACACACACACACACACACATATATATATTTTGTGTGTGTGTGTGTGTGTCTCTGTGAATCTAGCGACACTGATGAGCTGTGATATAGCGAAACAGGCTTGTATGTGGATGAACACGTAATAGAACGCATCGACAAATATTAAGACGCAAATTATTCCGACGGCTTAAGCCTGTAAAATGCATCTCGAATAAACAAAAATTACTTGAGGTCATCGATATTTTTCTCGGTTTCTTTGCATAAATGAAAAATGCATTCTTCGATAATCCCCCATATAAGTAATTTCATTAGTGACTTTATTACCACACTAATATATATATATATATATATATATATATATATATATATATGCCTTTCAAAGTTTTTATTTAAAAATGTGTGTTTGTTTTAAATGTTATAAGTTCTGGCTTGATTACTTTTTGCTAGAAATCAACTTTATTAGATAAGCGCTATTCGAGAAAACGTTTCGAATGGTGTGCAATAAAATAATTGAAAAAAAAAACAAGAAAAAAGAAAAAAAAACAAGAAAAAAGAAAACAAAAAACGAAAAGCTTTTCTTTTCTTTTTGTTTGTCTGATAATTTCATACACTGGAGTAGAAATGGGGTCAGACGAAACGAGACCGATTTCAAAAGTGGAAATTTCCATTTCAGAATAAGCGAATCCAGCTACGACCACCGTGATCCATCTGGACTTATGCTGTGTGCAAATTTTCCAGACGAAAAGAAAAGAAGAAGAAAAAAAGCTGCAAAAAAGCCTTGATTTATTTATTTATTTTTTTAATTTAATAATATGCTAATTTTTGCATATTCAGTCGAATAAATGGAAACGGCACGAAAATATTTAGTATTACCTGCTTTTTTTGAGGGGGTCGGGATTATTCCCCCACTCTCTCTCTTTCTGGAAAATTCTATGTACTTATGAAGTAATTTTATTTCTCCAATAGGACGGAATCACTAAAAAAAAAAAAAAAATAATAATTTTATTTTACAAGAACATAATTAGCTTCCTCTATTCGCTAAAATTGAGTATACCATAATGAAAAAATGCCACAAACTAAAACAAAAAACACAGTTTTATCGTCAAAACCTTTGTTATTATTAAGAGAATAATAAACCAAATTAATTTTTTGTAACTGTTTCTCCGATGTACTAGTGGTGTTATTAAAAAATTTATATTTCCCAAAATCTACTTATTTTTATGCTAACGTTTACCTAATGCAAGACCAAAGAGCCACCCAAGGTAGAGGGTTACTTCGTGGCGTATAAGAAAGGGCAAAAGTGAAGTTCCAGGGGTTATGCAGATTAGCGAGATGAAGCGTGTTTTTGTTATTTGTCGTGTTTGTCTCTGAGGATGAAGGTTAGGGTTTATGTAAGCCAATGCTAACCCCAGAGGAAAAAAATGCTTCGTGAATGCATTTTATTAAAGTTATTAAGCTCAAATATTTAACGTTGCAATAGGGGAATTTCTAGGGATATTTTTTGTCGTAGAACTCGCCTTGAGCTCACTCAATCATTAACTGAAGAATTATAGGAAAACCGTGAACCATTAAATCCACTTATTGGCTTTCTCTTAACAAGATGTCCGGATTTTTTATCACTGCAGATTTTCCTGCATGGGGGCAAATAATTCAGTGCGAAGACTAATAGATGTCGGAAAATTATTTTTTAGTTAATCTTCCCCCTAGTGGGATGAGTCTGTTTGCATAGAAAATCAGTATTCCTTTTTTTCTTTTTGTCAGATTTTGATCACCGAAAATTCTGTTGAGAGAAATATTTACTTTTTCTTTATTTTGCGTCGCTAAGCAGGTCGGCTTTTATTTTGACATTGCGTCTTTGTACTGAAAATTTATCTTTTTTTGGAAGGTGTTATCACCTGCTTGAATGAAATTTGCATTTGAATTCGATTTCACTTGTTAAAATGCCTTTATATATATATATATAGCATAGTGATGATCCACGTACTGTCTTAATATGTATAGGAAAGAATAAAACGTTTTGAGTTTAAAAATGTGTTTTTTTGATAGTATTTGTTTATTTCTACTATTCAGACCGCCCTCGGTCCTTCGTCAGAAACAAATGCATTTGTTTCTGATGAAGGACGGAGGGCGGTCTGAAATATAACTCAAAACGTTTTAATATTCTTTCCTAAACTCAAAACGTTTGAATTTTTTTAAACTCAAAACGTTTTAATATTCTTTCCTATATATATATATATATATATATATATATATATATATATATATATATATATATCTTTTCACCATGAAATTAATTTTTCGTTTTATATTTTTGACTAGTTCCTCTTCTGGATGTTGGAGAATGTTGGGACCTCGTTCTGAAAGAGGAAAAACACAATTTAACTATATTACAGAACGATGGATTTCCTGACAGATGCACCGGGGGTACCGGGGGAGTAAAAAAAAATTAATGATTAAAATAAAAATAAAAAAATAAAGAAAGAAAGAAAAAAAACTTAAACGAAAAAAAAAAAAGAAATAAAAAATATTCTAACGATACCGAATTAAATCTACTGAAACATTTTTCTTGAAATTCTTCATTAAAAAAAAACAATTTAAAGCCGTATAATATATATGCTTTTTAATTTTTTGTAAAAAGTATAATTGTCATTATTTTATTTTATTTTATTTATTTATTTATTTTTATTGTTGTTTTCTCTTCTTACTGTTGGTCTGTTTGCTGAAATTCTTGATTTTTCACTCTTTTTTACGTTTTTTGCTGTCTATTTCTTCGCTTACCTCTGGGCGAAAATGTTGTTATGCTTATCTTAGCAATCTTTAATTTCTAGAACGTTCACTCCAGAATCGAATGTACGACTGCCTGGTTTCAATGGATTCTTCTATAGCATGTCTTCTCTCTCCATTATCCGATAAATGCTTGACATCTTACGTCGTAACACCTCCACCTTCTTGGAAATTTTCCTGCTTCACAGAAAGCAGGAGAATTCTTTTCATTCCCTCCCCCTCGGATAATCAAGCGAATTTCACACATCGTATGAAAATATTTTTTTTTGCCGGAATTTTTTCAATAATGAAATAACATTTTTATTATATTCTTTCTTATTCTCATGAGTAAGCTCGGGTTTATTGTTTATCTCCACCCACGTCTTTTGAATAGGTGAAGAGGCTCATCCCTTGTTTCCTGTTTAGGACGTGGTTCCCGGCTTTCTTTTCTTTTTTTTCCCCCAATCTTTCACTTTTTTTTCTTTTCTCTTGTTCTCAATTGGAGTAGATAGACTTAACTATTGCTCGGGTCACACCCGACCCACGTCTATTGAACAAGTGAAGAGGCTCATCCCTTGTTTCCTGTTTAGGATGTGGTTCCCGGCTTTCTTTTTTTCCTATCATTCTACTCTTAAGTAGCCCCATGCGCATCAGTGGCGTCACCGCCTTGCTTGGGGTGATATGATTGAAAAAAAAAAAAAAAAAAATCTCGGGTGCTAAATAAATCTTATTGTTCTGCTTAGTGATAATTTTTGGATCGTTTTCCCCCAACCTCAGTTAATTCGCTGAAAAAGCAGCATAGTATGAAGAAAGAAAAAAAAAACAAAAAAAAAACAAAAAAAAACGCCCCAAACTTAGTAAAAACGAACATTTTCTGTGCAAATCTTTATGTTATTATTAAGAAAGAGCAATATAAAATTTCATTATTTTTTTTTAAATTTTAATTCTGACACTTTCAAAATTTTGGTAAAAATCATTTTTGTTTTTTCGTCAGTGGGTAGCCAAATCGTTACCAGAGTTTACTATGGATAATGTAATATTACAAAACTAATTTTTTTCTGATGAAAAACACATTAATTTGGAAATTCTTGCAAAAATCATATAATTGCCGGATTTTAGTGAAACTTTCAGGATTTATATATATAATGAATAACATTATTTTTTATATTATTATTTTTTTTTAGAAAATTTCGGTAAAAATATTTTTTTACATCTATTCACCCTCTTTAACGTAAATTCATTAAATTTCAAGAAGATAAATTTTGTATTAACAATTTGTTTTTTTACTTAAACACAGGACTCATTGGGGAATGTAAATCACCTATTTTTCTTTTATCAAACAGTTGGCCGTTTTTCCGAAAAATCTATTCCGTATAGTAAAATAAAACTAAAATAAAAGTATGACATTATGTAATTAAATAAGGTTTTGATTGCTTTATATATATATATATATATATATATATATATATATATATAATCTCAATAAAATGATTATTTAATTACACACACACACACACACACACACACACACACACACACACATATATATATATATATATATATATATATATATAAGGACATAATAGTCCGAAGAAAAAAAATCAATGAATAATGAAGTTTTATAAAAATTGTTTTCATTTTTCTTTTTAAATTATAATAAGTTGTAAAGTTTTAAAAGCATTTTTAAAATTCTTCAAATCCTTGTTGCGGTTTGGTCATTAAGTGAAGATTATATTTACTAATCGAAAATTGAAAAGTTTAATACAAATCACCGAGCCATTAGATTTGAATAAATATTTTTATTTTTTTAAGTATGGTATTTTCTGTGTTACAATAAAAAGATCATGTGTTTCACGGTTTCTTCCTTTTACAGGAAAGAAAATTTGGACAATTATGTCAATTCTGGCCGAAAAATCAAAATCGTTTTAAAAGTCTGAAAGTTTTAGATTCCAAATAATACAATTTCTGTTTGAAATAAACCTGAGTATTGTGCATACTGGTAATTTAGCTTTCAATTAAAGCTAAATTGAAAGCTTCAAAAGGCTTTTGCATTTTTCAAAATCCATTTTAAAACATAGGTACCGCGAATTATTGTGAAAAAAGTGGAGTACCTAGTGAAAACGTAATTGAGTAGAAAGATTACGAATCAATAAGACGAGAAAAATGAACGAGGAAATTATATATATATATATTAATTCAGATACTTCAATCCAAGGGAAAAAAGCAGGAAGGTAAATTCCAAAAACCCGATCCTAATTAATATTAAAAATTTTATTTTAATATTTAAAAATTATACAGGAAGAGAGCACCATGTAATAAAATATTACAGAGCAAATATATATATTAAAAAAGGATTAATTCAAAGATGTTGAATGGCCATTTCGATATGAAGATCCCCACGGGGGATAACACATCACCTCAGCAACAGAAAAATCCTTTCACAGACTGGAGAAAAATTAGTCTACTTTTCCTTTTTAAATAGATTGCAAAGAAATTAAAAAATAAATAATAAAATAAAATAAAATAAAAAATAAAAATAAAGGGAAAGAAAAAGAAAAAGAAAAAGATAGAATAAAATCAAATAAATAAGAAAAGAAAAAAAATTGACATCGTCTGGGTTCGCAAAATCTATTTAAAAAGGAAAAGTAGACTAATTTTTCTCCAGTTTCTGAAAGGTTTTTTCTGTTGCTGAGGTGATGTGTCGTCCCCCGTGGGGATCTTCATATCGAAATGGCCATTCAACATCTTTGAATTAATCCTTTTTTAATATTAATATATATATATGTGTGTGTGTGTGTGTGTGTGTGTGTGTGTGTGTGTGTGTGTGTGTGTGTGTGTGTGTGCAGGTTTCATTAAAAATGACCGAAAAGATATAGTTAAGTTTTTTATCTAATTTTTCAAGTGATTTGTTAGCTATTGATGAACATGTTATTTTCATTGCAACGTTGTTGTGGAAATGGTTAAATTTTCTTAAAGCATTTTTACTTAAAGACGTGAATGTAATGTACATTTGTTTTTTAGTTTTATTTCTTCGACGTTTTGAAAGACCTTTTTTAAATAATTTCCATAAGACAGACGCTTGAAGAATACCAGGGGGTGAAAACTTCGAAAAGCTGTGAGTATAAAGATGAGAATGCTGGTCCGAATAGCGAAGCATGATTTTGCAACATGTTTATTTTTTAAAAAAATTGTCATGCGTTTCTGTTCTGCTTGTTCTGCCTTGGAAATATAATTTGACAGCTACTGTTTTTTTTTTTTTAATTTTTATTTTTGCCTTGCATACATAGGGTGCGATGGATAAATTGCCTAAATTACGCATAAATGAAAATAACATCGACATCTTATTTTACCAGATATATTTATCAAAAAAATTACACAAAAATATCTTGAAATACTAAATAGTAAAATTCAATAAAATTGACATTGGCTTCAATCACGGCCTCCGAGATTATGTCGGTCTTGTCTAGGCGGAGGTTTGCGGTCATTGACTGCTTTTGTTAAATTATGCATGCATTAATTAAAAAATTGAGTTTTTTTAAAATTATTTTTTGTAAGATGCGGTTATTGCTGTGTACATTTTTAGCGCGAATTAAAAAAAGAACACGCTCTTTTTAAGGGTCCCTTCATATAAAGTTGAATCTTATGAGATACTAAAAAACCATGAAATATATTAACTATGGAAATGTTAAAAATCGATGTTAGAGGTAGGATACTTTCCGGGGAAAATTAATTTAAAATTTACTATGAATATCTATTGTAAAAACAGAGCAGATTCTTTAACGCCTAAGTAAGTGTATAATTCTTTGAGCATAAAGATGGCAGTCACTAATGACGTCATGTATAGCGGCCATGATGTTTGATAAGCTCTTTGGTGTCGCAGCCATTCTTGTCCTTGTAGTTTCATTATTGTCACCGATGTATAGTTGTCTATATTGCATTTGTCCTGTTTCAGCTTGAAAATTGACAATGCACTGATAAGTTTGGCCTTGCACTCCGAAACAATATTTTCATCTACAAGGTGTGACATATATCTTTGCGTCAAAGGACAAAAATGAAAAAGCATTGTTATAATAGTAAATGTTTATACTATTTATTTAAAATGAATAAATTATAGAATTGAAAAAATAATTTATATGTACACGCATGTTTAGCACTAATTTAAATTTTGTTAGCAATTCCTGCCGACATTAATATATTTACCTATGTAGGATGTGCGTTGTGGTGCATTGGATATTGGTTCGGAACGAGAAATCGAAGACCCCAGTTGAATTCGTTGCATTCACATATGTGCAAATATGAATCCGTCGCTTCTCCCTCCAGCTATGAGTTAAATAGCAATACAGATTGTAATTCCTATTTATCTTTATATATATATATATATATGAAGAGAAATAGGAATTACATTCTTTGTTGTTGTAAACTTAACATCCAATAAGAAAATTAGGTCCTTACGTATTATCGGGAGGACCTTGAACAATTGGTTTGCCGACAGTCGTTTGCCGTTCGTAACTGCCGTCCGTTTCTTCTACTGTTGGGCCAAGGACTTGACCTCAATCAAATGGTGCGAAGAACAACTGGACATGGCCGATAAGACTACAATTGACTGGAATTCGTATATGCGAGAAGCACTGTGGCACTGCACGTCACCATTTGGAGTCGTATTTGGCCGAATTCATGTGGCGGAAGCATGTTGCCTGTACTGATGTCTTTGAGTCACTTTTGGAAGCAATTGCGACGTTCTGGCCTCCGGAATTACAAATGTAATGTTATTTTATTGTTTTAACCGTTTCAATAAATAATTTACTTTAATTTTTGAGTCGTTTTTTTAAAGGTCCTCCCGATAATACGTAAGCACCGAAAATTATTTGTTTAATTAAAATAGCTGAAATGCTGATTTTCTTTTGAAGTGAACATCAAAGCTTAGGATGAGTCCCAATTTTGTCACAGTTGCGACAAAAAGAAAAAAAAGAGAGAAGGTAAATGAAAGACAGAATAAAAAATACTATCAATGCTAGAGTTTTATAACAATAAAAATAATTTATTTCCAACTGTAAAAATATAAATATATTACAGTTAAACATTAAAAACACTTTTGATTCTAGGGGAAAGTTAGGAATAAGCCAGAGCAAAAATATCAAGCCAGAGCAAAAATAAAAGATAATATGTTGTCATTATAGCGTGAGGTCTACCTCAAAATATCATCAACCCAGGTGCAGCGTTGAGGTCTATCGTGTCTCTTCCCTCAGGAGCAGACTAAGGCAATTGAGCGATCGTGATTGGATGCTAAAACGATGATTCTCAAGAAAATGCGTGATGCTGATAGTCATCTGTTCCGGTCACATCATGATCATTTTTGCTGGAAGATGATGAGAAAAAATTCAATGAGCTATTCGTGCCATTCCTAGAAGATATATGAAGTGTTTATCGCTAAAATAAATATATGTATTATTGTATTTGGTATCGTGTTTATTTCACCTCTCTACCTTTAATATAAATACAGGTAGTATATAGGTATATAAATATTAATATAAGGTTTAAATAAATATGTATACTCATTTGTATTATATTTCGATGCTGCGGTAGACCTCACGCTATAGTGAAGTCTACCTCCCGTTTTTATAGTGAGGTCTACCGCCCCAATATTATCACCGATATTGTCTAAAACAGAAAGTCAACAGTATTCTATGTAATAAATATTAAAAGATATAAATGAAAGTTTTACCAGCGAGTCTGAGCAAGGACTGTACGAAGATTGATCATCGGGAGACAGTGTCAATTCTTCGATTTTTTCCGTTATAGCAAAATTGTTTGCAAGTGAATTGAACTGACGAGACAAACCATTCTTTCTGTTTATGCAGACTCTTGAAGAAGCTCCTTGCCATTTCCGGTGTCTTCTAGGTCGAAAGGGAACATTCTCCCACATTCTTTTTTATTTGAGAACCAATTTAAATGAAATGAATCTTTCTATTAGGACACATATTTTCACCAATCGCAATACGCGTGGCTTGTCGTAGTAATTTCTGTTTTTAGTATTTTCTAAAAAAGAGGCTTCCGTAGCACAAGTCACACAGATTAGCATGGGGTCACTACGATTGTGAGCCTCCCGGGCAAGTGCCCATCAGGCCCATACGTTTAAACAACTCTTATTTGTGTAATATAATTAAGGAAATTATTTTTTTTTTCACGTGATGATTATTAAATTTCTAGAATAATATCAGATCATTGCAAAATTTGGTGCCCGGTTTTACTAGATAACATAAAGTGACCGCAACTTGATCATAATAGCGTTTGTTTTTGTGCAGATTTCCGGTGTATTCGAGACTGAAGCCTATAAGGTAGAAGATTCGTTCTTAGATCTTAGGCACAATAAGAGATTAATAACAAATAGAACAATTAACATTAACAATATAGACTGTAATAAAAGTTATGTGACGGATAGAAGATTCGTTCTTATTGTAAATCTTATTAGACACAATAAGAGATTAGCAACAATAATTATTCGTAAAACAGAACAATTTAGGAACAGAATGTAAATTTTGTAAAAGTTATGTGACGGATAGAAGATTCGATCTTATAGCTGAGAAAACTTAACTAAGTCCGGTAACTCTGACTATTATCTCCCCTCCGCTTGTAATAAGATTTTGCTTCTTTCTTTTTCTACAAACGTGTATTATTTTTATCTGTTCGATATTTTCAATTCCTAACTCTTATTCCGCTGCAGTATGTCAACTTATGGCCCCAGAATGGATAACAGATTCAAATTCAACGGGGATGATGAAAAATATGAAATTAGGGAAGCAACATTCTTTGGTCACTTACATATTTTCACAGCCGACATCATAAACTCACTAAGTGACATTAAACAAAATTTAAGATGTAGAGCCTTTTAAAACGCCGTCCTGGGAATAGACTTTTTCAACATAACCCCGAGGGTTATTACCAATGAGTCAATAAAAATACAGAATGAGTATACTAAAGAGTTGATTTTCTAAGCACTGCTTGAATGTGGCACAAAGATAAAATTATGGGGTACCCAATGAGGATCGAGCTCACTACTCATTTGTAATAGCTTCTAGCTAGATAAGCTTGCTAACCATTACACTATTTCGAATTGCCCAAAATTTGATTTTTAAGCGCCGCTTAGATGTGTCACAAGGACGAAAGTATGAGGATTGAACGCACTACGCAGTTGTAATAGGTTCTAGCAGGACAAGCTTGGTAACCATTACACCACACTGAGGTTCCCAACATGGCAATTTTTCTAAGCGCAGGCTAGATATGTCTCAAAGTGAGGATCGAAATCACCACTGAATTGCAACGATTCTACCGAGACAAGCTTGTTAACCATTGCACCACGTCGAGGTATCATAAAAATATTAGAGAGATTCGATATGTCAAGCTGCAAGCAGAGAACGACGCCATGTGAACAAAAGTTCAACTCGACCAACGCTGATAACCGGATTGACCCTAGAAAATACCCCGAATCTATAGGCAGCTTGACCTGCACTTGACCAGATTTAAACTATATTGTCAGTAAGCTATCCCAATATTTACCCGAGCCCCATGAACAACACTGGACGACGGTCAAACATGTACTGAGGTGCGTAAAAAGGTGCGTCGAAGGACGAACGATGCTCCAGGAAAAACAATGACAAGCTAAGACTAGTAGCAGTAGCGATTTTATGGCCCCTTCCCTCCGAATTTTGGCTGGTCCCTCGGTTACCCCCACTTTATAAGCTTCATAAATTTATGAAACTGATCAGTCTCTGATTTTGATAAAATTTGATCTTCAGTACTTTTCCTTCTTCAGAAAGTATTGACGCTAGTATTAACCCTTTTATTTTGTTTTGAAATTAACCTCTCTTGTGTTCCAACAGCTTCAGAGTAGAAAAGAGGACAAGAATAGATTTGAACTCTACTACTATGAATGAAAATATATTCTGTTAAATTTGGTAAATTAACATACTTATACTCAAACTCATTCACGATAGTGATGTTTGAGTTTGACTTCCCCTTTATCAGAAAAACCTCTGCCTCTAAGTCCCCCCAACTTTCAGAGTTCTACAATTGTCACTGAAATAGCATATAGTGATGCCGATTGGGCATCAGACCAAAGCGATACGCGCAGTACGTATGGTTCACCCATTCTTGAAAATCGAAAAAAGCAACCCACAGCCGCACGATCCATACGCGAGGCTGAATACATGGCCTTAGCAAAGGCCACACAAGAAATTTTATACATCATTTAGCTATTGAATAGAATGAACTTTCTACAAGTATTGGGAAAAATCTTTCTAAAACCAGTTCTTCTTCTGATTCATATTACAAAAATTTCCACCACTGGCCGGATGGGAACACTCCGAAACCCATGACTGAACTAAAAACTTCGTCAACTGCGCATTGGGTTCGCACATAGGTTCTGTTTTACTTACACACTCAAAGAAAAATTACAATCCAGAATTTTCACCAATAGCACCCACTTCCGTTAAATAAACAAAATAAAAATTGAACCCGATCTGAGCCTAAGAAAAGGATATGAAAACCCATCAAAGGAAATTCTTCGGCAGTCGGTCGGCATAACACCCAGAATTCACAACGCTCGTCGGAACGCGACTTCCCATTTCTAAAAGGTATCCACTAAAGACCGTTGCCGCAGTAAGTCACAACTCACACACGCTCTCCTATCGAACGTCTCCACGGACAACTTTTATGACTCTACTTATCTTTTTCTTTTAACGAGATATATTTACACCGATTTACCACTTATTACATTTTTTCGCTAATACAATTATTGATTTTCAAAACCTCCGTCGTTTCTACTTTGTTCTCTCATCCTACGGTTAATATAACAGTAAATACACCCATAAAAAATAATTCTCTTTATAGAGATCCTGCACAACATCGACAGAGGTGTAAGCACGTTGATATCAAATATTACCATTTTATTAGAGACGTTCTACACAATGGTAGTGTAGACATTATTTAGCATCCGACTGCTGATATGGTCGCTGACATAATGACCAAACCACCGACTAGAGCAAAATTAGAGAAATTCATGAAACTTTTATTCAGACTTTAAAGCCATTTATATGGTGCTCTCATAAATAAATTGGCAATTTGAGAGCATGTGGAGGTGTTGAGAAAATGTGACTAAGTCCAATAACTCTGACTATTATCGTTCCTTCTCTTAACTCACCTGTACCGAAAGTTTAATAAAAGATTTTACTCCTTTCTGTACATATTTGTGTTATTTTTTTTCCACTCAATATTGTCAATTCCTAACCCTTATTCCACAGCAGTGTGTCAACTTTAACGCCGTAGATCTTATAAGACGCAATATAAAAGAAAGCCCCGTTAATACAACATTAATAATTGATCTGTCAAAGAACAGTCAACAAGTTATGTGATGGATAAAAGATTCATTTTCCCCTGTCTTAGCAACATCAGAATACATTTTTTTCTTTGTTAAATCAAGAACACTTTTTCATTTAAAATAACCCTAAGTACGTGTAAGTGGTTTCTGTCATCAGAAAAAATTAAACATTTGCTACAAGTGAATCCCAGTGTACTGAAATTAATTTTTTGTTTCTTGAGAAACAAACAGCTCCAAAGTTCAAACGCTGGTGGTTGGGGGCTAATACTTCTGTAGGATTCCTTACACTCGGTTTTTTTTGTGGAATTTCAAAATTCGGAGTGTCGGTATTCGCTACAAAAACAAAATATATTATTGAGGGACTGCTCGTTTAGAATAATCACACGATATTTATCAAAAGAATAAAATTCAACAGAAAAAGACAACGTAGTTTCAACAGACATTGATTTAATTAATATAACGACAAGAATACAAGCAGTTAGTTATAGACTAGAAAGTAACGCCTTTTTGTGTCGGTTAATAAAGTTCTGAAATAGGATAAATTGCATTTGTGTACGTATGTGATGAACCATGGAATGTTGTTATATGATGTGTGTTTGTGTGATAAAGTTGTGGTGATACCGACCGAGCAAAAGCGATGGACCGGATGTTTGCACTCTCACGACAAAAAAGAAAATGACCAAAATTCGTCGGTGCGCAGCCGGATTCGCGCAGATGTTCCGGTTGAAAAATTATAATTAATTAAATATTAAATATATAATTATATATAATTATATATTATATATATAATTAATTAAATTTTAAATTTCTATGCGAATTTTATTTATCGGCCAATGGGAAGCCCAGAATCAAATACGGATATGAATTCCCAAATGATCTGCTGCGATCCAAAAAGAAGATATAAAAAGCCGATACAGAAAGCATCGCCAGACAGAGACAGACAGACAGACAGACCCACACGGACTGACCCGAGAGAGAGGAGTGTAATCAGTATCCCCCTTGACATACGCCAAGCGGCTTATTATCCTAGCCTCCTTTCCCTTTCATCCTATCTTTCGCTGTCTCAAAACTACTGACTGACCTAAGGAGCGAATACATCAAAGACATTTCCCCCCAGCCAACGCACCCACAATGTAAGTATTGAATTCTCCTTGTCAGCCTTCTATTGCCACTATAAAGTCAACGTGTGTGCGTGACTAACAATAAAGGGGATACGAGAATTAGAATTTGTTTCCTACCGTGGACCCTATTGCTGTAAATCTGAAACGGTCTCTTTGAAGTTCGACAGCTCTGTCGCATTTATGGATCTTGGTGGCGTTCTGTACGCGTATCTGATATTTGGGGCCAGATTTCGCGTGTTTTATATACGTCTTCGTAAGAAAACCAGCTCCAGAAATAAATTATTTATTTATTTATAATTGGCCTCATGAGTGACGTGGTACGTTTTTTACTACGCCCGCACGATATTTTGGCTGTGTCTACCTAAATGGGCGTTGTGATGCTTTGGATATTGGCTCGGAACGAGAAATTGGAGAGCCCAGTTCGAATTCCAGTTGAATTCAATGCATCCACTTACGCGCAAATACCCTTGGGAAAGGTATTAATCCATATCTTCCCTCCAGTTAGGGGTTAAATAACAGGACAGATTGGGTTCTATAGCCTTGGTTGGCAACCAGTCTACCGCAGAAAGCAATGGCAACCTACTGCGGGATAATCTTCTGCCCAGTCAGTCATGCCTCTTTCGAGACATGATCGCCCAAGCGTGTTTCACGTATGGCACTTAACTGACTGACTACCTAAATCATGATAACTAATAAAACCTTTTTTTTTATTTGTATTCAATGGTTTATTGGTGTATTTTATGATGTAAGCATTTTATTGAGTGTGATTGGTTAATAGATATTGTATTTGATATTTTAGTGGACACGACACTTCCTACATGCCATTAATATTCAATGTACTCAATGCTGGAATCAGGCGTGATAAGGTCCTAAACCATATAAAACTTGAGGACTTGTTAAAAATTATGCTAGAATTTTAAAATGTCTTCATTAAACTCTGAAAAATTGTGCGCTGATTGTAAACTTCGATGTTAACTTATTAGTGTTTTTGTCCGACCTCAAGTCTTTCATATGCCGTCATGTAATTTGAATTGTAGTTGGTCTATATTTTAATAATGTTAGATGGCTGAAAAAAAATCGTGCGAAGTATCCAAGCCATCGTCAATGTGTTGTATAAACATTAACATTTCTCCACACATTCAGAGTTATCTCCCCTGCAATTTTATGAATGCAAGGAACCTCACTTTTATTCATTTTATGACTTAATCTAGCAGTCTTGTATTTATGTGCTGCGTCTATTGAGGTCGTATGCGTTCGCATCTAAATGTCCTTTGTAGCTCGTAATAAGATTTGCCTATTTGTTATTCCTCCCGAACCCTGTTCTGTCATTCATCCACTCATGCCTACCAAATGTTTACTAATGTGTCGATCACTCGAAAATGGCCGAAAAATTGAAACAATTAAAAAAAATAAAATTTACAAATTTTAGATTCCAATCAATATAATTTCTGTTTGAAATACAAAGTTTCAAGAAATTTTTAAAAATTGAATTTAAAAGTTAGATATCGAAAATGAGTGGAGGTACCTACTCTTAATAATAACACAAAATTTTGATGGAAAAAGTTCGTTTTGGGGACTCTTCCCTTCATACTAAGCTGTTTTTTCAGCGATTTAGAGGAGTTACTTAATTAAAATTCTGTCAACTGTCAACATAAATAAACAACCTACTGTTGAATTAGAAAATGCATTTCTGTTATATTTTAAAGTTAGAGTAAATAACAATTGTTTCAAATCAGATTAATTATATTGTAAATTAACTAATATTTCTCAAATAAAGTTTCGGAATAATATGTTTTATTTTTGCAAGATTTTTTTTATTAAAGAGATTTGTAGGGGATGTGTGGTCATCTATGCGATCAGATAATTGCGATTCCCTTAACACAAGTTACTAGTGTGTTCAGAATCCAATCCACAAACATTTATAATTTGTACATTGACGAAACAAAAGAAATACAACAAAATTCTTGTAGGGGCTTGTATAATTCCCCCGAACAATAAATAAAAAGGAAAATACACTACAAATAAGGTAAAATAAACTTTTTTTTATTTTCGTAAAAAAAAAAAAAAATAAAAGAATTATTTTCTTTATACAAAATGTAGTTGTCCGTATAAAGATGAAGAATGGAAGAACGAAAGGAATTGGGAGTGTGAGAGGGAAAAGAAGGGGCTATGTGTTGCGAGCGAGATGAGAGAAAGAGAGGGTGAAACAATGTTCATTGATGCGTGATACGGTCTGTTGTGTGAGCTGCTGTATTCTCTCTATATGTGCTCTGAACTGCCCATTCCTTTCTCTGGTGGGGAAAGTTTCTACTGTCTTTTTATATTCATGGTGAGGCTCCTGGAAATCGAGAAATATGTTTCTTTTATCGAGCCCTGATTAGGAAAAATTCATATTTTTGAGCATGTGATGTGTTTTCAACTACGTCCGTGCTTTTGGGTGCGCTGTTCTTGTTTTTGTTCCCAAAGGGTTTGGTAAGGGGTGAATGCCCACGCAATTGTATTTTTAGAGACACACGTGGTGTGAATTAATTTTAATGTGTGTGTGTGTGTGTGTGTGTGTGTGTGTGTGTGTGTGTGTGTGTGTGTGTGTGTGTGTGTGTGTGTGTGTGTGTTGAGTTTGGAAAATAAAACAAGAAACAGCACATTCTGTAAGGCAACAAATGAATATTTATATGTAATATACACAAATTTGTAGTGGTGATGAGTATATGAAAAGAATATGCTTACGAAAATTAAGGTTGAATGTCTTTCACAATAAATCTTTCACGTGGGGTGGTTTGTTTTAGGAACAGTTCGAATGATGCAGAAGTTATTTAATCTGTTAATAAATGTCCCTTTGATATCATGTGATGAATGTCAATAGAAATTAGTGTGTTAGACTTAAAATTGAAGTAAGTGAGTGAAACAGAGTTGAAAAGTAAATTTCTCACTTGAGGTTCGGGTTCACGTCGCATGGCGAACGAAGTGGGCAATTGTTGTTATGTCTAAATTGTTGTTATTTTCTAAATGGCCGAATTTCGAGAATTCCAGCAACAGTATTTTAGGTTATCGTATCGAATCCTGACATTCCGAGTTTGACGTTCAACAAGAACCCAAGTAGAATGATTCCCACATAATGATTCCTAATAAGCCGACTTGCATGGACATCTGATTTATGCTGGAGTCTAATTCTCGCTAGGTTTTTCTCCTTTGATGGTAAAAGTGGACCACGTACACTTGTTGAGATTTTGCGCGCAATTACGTGTTCTAACGTGATCTCGTGTGTCTACGATTAATTAACCAATCAGCGAGGGTTATTCTTAAAAGTAGATGTCTGATCCTTTTAGCGTTTAGTTTGCACAAATCTTTTTATGTATCATTACGTGCGATTAAAAAATTGTCGCTGGAGCCTTTTTTTTTGCTCACATCTTATGCGAGGGGAAAATTGTCGTATCTGTTTTTATTTTTAATAAAACTTTACAAGGTGAATTCCACAGTACTCCTCCAGAAGTTCCTAAAAATGTTTTTTTTTCTTTAAATGACATCAATAGTTTGTGAAATCCTTTGTAGAATCAAGAAAAGCGGGTGTTTGTTTCCCTTTGGTTGAAATGATATGTTCATGCGTGTATGTACGAATATGTCGTTTACAGCATGAAACAGAGGGTAAATTTGTTTTCGTTAATCCGATTCACGAGTCGTCATCGTGTGTGTGTGTGTGTGTGTGTGTGTGTGTGTGTGTGTGTGTGTGTGTGTGTGTGTGTGTGTGTCGCGCTGAAAAGGACTGGATGTTGCTCATTGCGTAGGGAGTTAGCTGAGATGGGAGTCGTCGAAAAATGTATTTATCTGAAATCAGAGTGCTGTTAATTTTAGAGAGTCAAAATCATCGTAGCAGGCTCTGGAAAAATATTGGAAGATGCCTCGAATGGCGACGAATGTACGAATTTGTATGACGTTTAGGCCGCTTTACGCTCCGGCCTTCTTCAGGTGCTAGAAATTTCCAACCGAATCCTTTATTACAATCACTGGGGTATATGATCTTCATTTCTTGCGTAGTAGTGCCTCTTTTGATAGTCATGAGTTATCTCCCTCTAACGCTGTAAGTTACTTGTTCACCATTACTGTAGCCTGGTATTGAACTCACAACTCTTTAAGTCAAGTCTCAGGAACTAACCAACGTCTGTATCCACTGGGCCATGTGTTCTTAACCTTGGAACACTAACCATCAATTAAAGCTACACAACTACTAACCATAAGTATACACAATTTTTATTATAACTGTGTCAAAATGGTTAAACTTACATGATTTTAACGAACGCAAAAAAAAAAAAAAAGAAAAAAATATCGATTCCAATCAATATAATTTCTATTTAAAATACACAAGAGTATTTTGCTCATTGGAAATAGTAAATTTAATCATTTAGATTTCAATTAAAGCAACAGCCACATAACTTTTATTCCAGTCTATTGTTATAATTGTTCTATTTTATTATTAGTTATTGTTGTTAATCTCTTATTGTGCCTAATAAGATCTACGGTAGGAACGAATCTTCTATCCGTCACATAACTTTTATTCCAGTCTATTGTTATAATTGTTCTATTTTATTATTAGTTATTGTTGTTAATCTCTTATTGTGCCTAATAAGATCTACGGTAGGAACGAATCTTCTATCCGTCACATAACTTTTATTCCAGTCTATTGTTATAATTGTTCTATTTTATTATTAGTTATTGTTGTTACGTTGTATCTAATGTAGTAAGAATAAATCTTGCACCCATCACATAACTTTAAGAGTAAATTATATTGCTATAATTGTTCTTTTTTATGGAGTGGAGAATTGCTACTACTTCCTAATAAATGAGATTGGTGTCTTTGAAAATAGCCAACTGCAGCACATGAAGGAGTTTTTTCTTATATATTTACTTTTATTAAATAACAAGATTGTTTAAAAAGTAAAGAGAAAGAGAAAATTATATTTATGCTTGTACTAAAGGCCCAGAAAAGGAAGATAGAAAGATTTATGTGTTTAGCTCTATTGTGTGTCTGCGTGACCCACCACGTGATTGTGGGAAATTAAGTAGTCGGTTTGCCTGTGGCAATGATCAAAAAAGTGGACAGTCCGTTAATTTTATACCACTGATTGTTACGCCATCTAACGGGCGTTGAACGAAGTTCATTGGCAAACAATGTGGAGTAATCCACAGTATTAGTTATTTTTATTAATCGTTCATTGCACCTAATCAACTTTACGCTAAAAAGAAGTTTTCTGTTCGACATGTAAATTTATCCCGACATATTGTGATAATTTTTCTACTTTAGTATTCTTTTATTGTGTCTAATTTATAAATTAAACTTCATATAGTGCATGTATTGGAAAAAGTATATAGAGTGTTCCGTTTATCTACGGTGTCTGATATCAGTTGGATCATAAAACATATACCCATCGAGGTTAAAAATGTTGGAGGATCTCTGTACCTCCCATTGTAATTAACCCGAGTTACGTAAGTATTTATTAATTGTACACGTATATGTATTTTATCACTTCAAACGTTATGGTGGTGTACCAAAGAAAACGTCAAACCAAGCGATAGCATGTTGCGTGTCTTTTACGACGGAAAATTTTTGCAAAGAAGAAGAAAAACTAAATAAATTTAGTAGCACAAAAAGAGCTGCTATGCTAATGAGTCTTTCCTCCTTGTCTGGCGTGGCCAATTAAAAAATCGCCCGATTAATGCAGGCCACTTTTTTCTGTTTATCAGTCTCTTTGATTTTTGGAGCTTGATGAACGAAAGCGCATTTCTGCTTTTGCGAGGGGAAGATTGGATTTCTGACCTCGTTTTCATTTTGACAGGAGGTTCTTCCATTGCTTGTTCTTTTTAGACGTCGAAGACTACCAATGTAGCAGTAGGGAGATGGTTAATGTTCATTAAATTGGCCATGTGTCAAACATAACCAAACTTCCTACAACCTACAGATTTTATCCAGAATATTCAGAAGGTTATCAGAAAGTGGATTTGTGGAAGAATAAAAGTATATCTTTTGTATGTTTAAATAGAAATTTATTAAAAGAACAGAATAACATGAATTGGTAGGAGTTAAACGTTCAGTGAGAAACATAAGGGTATCAAAATTTCGTAGGAGTAACTTGTGTGTTTGAACGTTATCGTTGGGTAGGAATGTCTTTGAAGTACTCGCTCAGTCTTAAAGGATTCCATTCGGTTATCAAGTATAAAAAGAGGCAGACGGGTGAACGATGAAAAGAAAAGAGGCGAGGGAGAAAGATAAAGATAATAATAATGATCGCTTGATGTTTACACTCGTCATCTTCTCTCTGGCTATAGGCGAAGTTGGCCTGTCTTTTATTTCGTTTGTGGGGCTCGAAAAGGTCATTTGGGAATTCACTCCCGGCCTTTCCATTAGACGACGAACAAACTTCAAGTCGGCTCGCGAAAAGGCCCGTAAAAGAATTTGTTTCTGATAATTAAAGATTATTTGAATTTTGTTTTTAGATATTTCCCAGTTTTCTATGGGGCGAAAAACATTTCGCATCAAGGTGTGAAATTTCACGAGTTTTGTTTTGGGTTCACTTTTGCATGGGTGCTAAGCAAATTTTGTACATTCGAGTCTTTTTTAATTTCTAACAAAATCAATGAGCTAGTGATTAGCATTCGAATTTTAAATCTAGACCTTGTTTTGTCCACTACATCATGACTACGTTGCTTGCTGTACTGTTCACAACAGATTTGCGATTGAACCTAGTTTTGGCACACGGATTTCGTACAGGTGAATACCCGTATTTAAGTAAACGATCTTTTATCTTAAACGATATTTGTTTCGTCTACCGTTCTGCACACTCGAGAAAACTTATGAAAGTGTTGTTGATTCCGGGTTAGTAACCGCACAAAATAATGAACAACGAAAACAGATATGGAGACAGAAAAGTAGGTTATATTGAACGGAATATACAAACTTGAACGTAGGTTAGTACATCCAGGAATACTATTAGTAAGAAATAAATATATACAAGTCTTGAAGTGAAGTCGCTGGAAATATTATATCCGGGTATATTATTCTAGCTGAGTGGAGCTCAAAACTAGTCTGACTTCTGATGTGGTAGTCTCTGGGTAACTTCGGTATCTCTCGGTTGCTTACGTATAAGTTCCGGTACTCTCCGATAACTTGCACGGATCTCTACGATCGCTCTCTACTGGCCAACTCTCTATGGCAGAAGTATATGTACACTCAGTCGAGTCCATTATCATATACAAAAAGAGGAGATCTCACAACAGAAAGAAAATGTGACCTCTGGCAGGATTTGTACCTTTGACCTCTTTGGTGGTCGGCGTGGAAATAAAACAAGGCTTTTAAAAATCACAACGCCAGTGGTGACTGTGAAACTTTGAAAAAGGAGGGCTAACTTACAGTACGAGTTTTTTTTTCTGAGGACGAGGGAGCAAACTAAAGCGGCGTTTTAATTTTCATACTACACGCGACTATCGCATACACAACTTAGGAATAAGTTTGAGTATAAGTATGTTGCTTTACTAAATTGAGTTTACGGCTATATCGTGTTCAATACACCGGTTCCCGTCCGATCACCGAAGTTTAAGCTAACATCGAGCCTGGTCAGTACTTAAATGGGTGACTATTTTGGGAATACCAGGTGCTGTAAACATAAGGACCAATAATGGTCCTCCAGGTTTGGTGGTTAGGCACAGAGCTAACAACCCTACCCGTAAAAAACAGATTGTTGCAGCAACAAAAAGTTGTTGCCCGATGCACCATCTGGGTGTGACGGATAAATGATGATTTACTAAATTAAACGGAATGACTTTTTATTCATAGTAGTCGAGTTCTAATCTAATTTTGTCCTCTTTTCCATTTTTAAGCTGTTGGAACGCAAGAGAGCCTAATTTCAAAACAAAATCAACGGGTTAATACTAATGTAAATACTAGCAGAACAATGTGATTTGTCTGCTTTGGTTTTTTTCTTTTACAAAACTTTTTGAAGCACAAAAAATAAATGCGAGAATGAAATAATGCAACGAATTCAATCAGATTACTGTGGACCCCACAGCCGTACAAAAATCATCTAAAAAATTAATTTATGTTTCTAGAAAAGTCCGATCATATGATCAAGACGCTCCTTTAAAATAAGGAAATCATTTAAACAATTTCATTTTTCCATGACCTTGAAACAAAACATTAAATAGGACAGCTGGATTAACAAAAACTATGCTAATGAGTCTTTCCTCCTTGTCTGGCGTGGCCAATTAAATAATCGCCCGATGAATGCAGGCCACTTTTTAAGTTAAGATACATGCAATATTGCTTCAATTTTAAATTTCAGAGACTGATCATTTAAAAAATTTTTTGAATCTTATAAAAAGGTAGGGGCAATCGAGGGGCCAGCCAAAATTCTGAAGAGGCTTTGACCCCTTCTGTCCCCTCTCTTAGAATCGCCACTACACGCCGCTTATAACTAAATTAATTGTTGTAATCCTTCAAACTACAAGAAAACTGAATCAGTAAAGAGAGGAGCCCAAAATGCCAACTACAGGTTACTGAAATCAAGCAAGTACAGAAATTTAGATACCTGGGAAGTGTTCTAACAGAGGACGGAAAGCGTGACACAGAGATCCAAAGGCGAATTGGCATAGTCAAGGATGCATTCCAACGCTGGGTAGCGTATTGAGAGACAGGAAAATTTCGTATGAAACAAAGACAAGAGTACTAAATTGTTATGTGATATGTGTCCCTCAATATAGTAGCGAATGCTGGACAATCTCCCCAAAAATGAAGAAAAGACTTGAAGCAACCGAAATGTGGTTCTACAGACGGATGTTGAGGATACCATGGACCGAATATGTTAGCAACGACGAGATTTTGAAGAGAATTGAAACGAAAAGGAAACTGATACTTAACATCAGGAAAAGACAGCTGAGGTTTTTGGGATGAGGAAGGAGGGCTTGGAGAATCTGATACACACAGAACAGATAGAGAGAAAGAGAGACGGGGAAAACAACACATGACATACTTGATGGGATTGGAAAAATGGATGGTCGTGCAGGATTTGGGAGGAGTAATAAGAGAAAAGGTGTTAAGAGCTACAAGGGATAGGGAGATGTGGAGGGCCATGATCGTCTACGTACGTCCTGAAGGAGATACGGCACAAAGAAGAAGAAGAAGAAGAAGAAGAAGAAGAAGAAGAATATTTCAAATGATACTGGCAATTTGTGTTCCCAAAGTGGGGCGCAGGCCCTCACGGGAGTGGAATTCGAGAATGAGTTATTAAGTGATTTTTATCTAGGAGTGGATATCGGCTCAAAATGAGAAATAGGAGAGCCAAGTTCGAATTCTAGTTGAATTCGTTGCATTCACTTACCTTAACCCTCTAGGGCCATTCGTATCATATTTGATACAGTATGAAAACAAGCCTTGAAAGAAATATTTTCCTGAAAATTTTTTTAAGAGAAATATTTTATAAATTTCAAATGAAAGCAGTACTGACTGCTCAGTCAATGAATACCAAATGTTTCCTTATAGGGAAATACCAAATGTTTCCTTATAGGGAAATACTGTATCAAATATGATACGAATGGCCCTAGAGGGTTAATAGATATATAGATAGATAAACAGACTGAGATTAATAGATAGATAGATAGATAGATAGATAGATAGATAGATAGATAGATAGATAGATAGACTGACTGAGATTAACCCTCTAGGGCCATTCGTATCATATTTGATACAGTATGAAAACAAGCCTTGAAAGAAATATTTTCCTGAAAAATTTTTTAAGAGAAATATTTTATAAATTTCAAATGAAAGCAGTACTGACTGCTCAGTCAATGAATACCAAATGTTTCCTTATAGAGAAATACCAAATGTTCCCTTATAGGGAAATACTGTATCAAATATGATACGAATGGCCCTAGAGGGTTAATAGATATATAGATAGATAAACAGACTGAGATTAATAGATAGATATATAGATAGATAGATAGATAGATAGATAGATAGATAGATAGACTGAGATTAACCCTCTAGGGCCATTCGTATCATATTTGATACAGTATGAAAACAAGCCTTGAAAGAAATATTTTCCTGAAAAATTTTTTAAGAGAAATATTTTATAAATTTCAAATGAAAGCAGTACTGACTGCTCAGTCAATGAATACCAAATGTTTCCTTATAGGGAAATACCAAATGTTCCCTTATAGGGAAATACTGTATCAAATATGATACGAATGACCCTAGAGGGTTAATAGATATATAGATAGATAAACAGACTGAGATTAATAGATAGATAGATAGATAGATAGATAGATAGATAGATAGATAGATAGACTGACTGAGATTAACCCTCTAGGGCCATTCGTATCATATTTGATACAGTATGAAAACAAGCCTTGAAAGAAATATTTTCCTGAAAAATTTTTTAAGAGAAATATTTTATAAATTTCAAATGAAAGCAGTACTGACTGCTCAGTCAATGAATACCAAATGTTTCCTTATAGAGAAATACCAAATGTTTCCTTATAGGGAAATACTGTATCAAATATGATACGAATGGCCCTAGAGGGTTAATAGATATATAGATAGATAAACAGACTGAGATTAATAGATAGATAGATAGATAGATAGATAGATAGATAGATAGATAGACTGAGATTAACCCTCTAGGGCCATTCGTATCATATTTGATACAGTATGAAAACAAGCCTTGAAAGAAATATTTTCCTGAAAAATTTTTTAAGAGAAATATTTTATAAATTTCAAATGAAAGCAGTACTGACTGCTCAGTCAATGAATACCAAATGTTTCCTTATAGGGAAATACCAAATGTTCCCTTATAGGGAAATACTGTATCAAATATGATACGAATGGCCCTAGAGGGTTAATAGATATATAGATAGATAAACAGACTGAGATAGATAGATAGATAGATAGATAGATAGATAGATAGATAGATAGACTGAGATTAACCCTCTAGGGCCATTCGTATCATATTTGATACAGTATGAAAACAAGCCTTGAAAGAAATATTTTCCTGAAAAAATTTCTTAAGAGAAATATTTTATAAATTTCAAATGAAAGCAGTACTGACTGCTCAGTCAATGAATACCAAATGTTTCCTTATAGGGAAATACCAAATGTTTCCTTATAGGGAAATACTGTATCAAATATGATACGAATGGCCCTAGAGGGTTAAGGAAAGTTATTAATCCGTCTCACCCTTCTAGTTATGGTTTAAATAGCAGAACAGATTAGGTTCTCTAGCCTTGGTTGGCAACTAACCAATCGCAGATTGTAATGGCAACCTACTGCAGGAAAATATTCTCCCCAGTCACTTGTGTTTCTTTCGAGACATGATTGCCCAAGCGTGTATCACGCAAGTTACTACACATGGTACATGTACATTATACATACACTACAAGTATTTGAGGCGTTCCCTGGAAATATTTTAAATCTGACCATAAAGTACTTTTTTAAAAATTTAAATAAGAATGAATTATTATACATGGTTAAAAAAAAAGTGAAAAATGATTTTTTTTCTCATTAAAATTTTATGATGACTAAAGGAAAAATAGCATTTTCTGATTAAATTTTACTCTCGTCAAAATATCTTCATTTAGCTTTGATTGCTGCAGTACAAATCTTTGGCATCCGTTACAAGAGGTTTTCAAAGTATAAGTTTGATAATTGATTCCATTTTTTTTCAATGACTCTTCAAGTTCATTTTCAATTTTGGAGATGGGAAGGTTTTACTCTTCTGTCAAGTTTATCCCATGCGAATTCTAGGGGTGGCTTTAAACTTTTGAATTGTAGTGTGCATAAAACTATTTTTTTTTAATCATGTCAGCCCAAGCAAGGCATTCCACTGCCACTATAGCGCAGGGGGTTACACAGGGCGATAGACGAGTTAGGATGTACATAGGGGGAGAGTTGGAGAGAATGGGAGGGTTAGTGTGTTAGGAGGTGTCTATTGACCTTACATTTAAACTCCTGGAAGTTATAGCCGTCGGGGAAGCAAGCATGCGGAAGGGAATTCCACGGGCGGGAAGTGCGAGAAAAGAAGCTGTGTCTATGTAAATACATATGTAATTACGTATGAACTATCATATTGTAGCAGTATAGCTCGGAGTTGCTCGGGTGTAATGAAAGCTTTAAAACTAATCAAAGGTCCTGGAGCTCAGACTCAGCCTAAAGAATATTTGTGAAGTTTGGTGAGAATCGGAAAAAAATTGTGGATTTGTATAAAGTACATACAGACAGATAAACAGACAAACACAAACATATTGCATTTTATAAATATATATTATCGATTTTCTGCACTATTGAAAGAACTGCAACCTTGAAACTTCTGAATATCGTTTTTTATGTCTTTGTCTATGAGTGTATGAAATTTGATTAAAATCGTACCACTCCTTCTATAACCCGATTTTTTCGATTATCGATTTTCGATATTTATCGGGTGTACCTGGACACAAAACCTAGCTAAGAACACTCGCAGACGCTTATAGTACAACTGTGTAAATATTCAAGAAAATCGGTTCTGCCGTTTCGGAGTCTATAGGTAACGGATACACACACACACACACACACACACACACACACACACACACACACACACACAGAGAAAAAGTTCCATTTATAAATAAGTTTATATATATATATATATATATTAAAAACACAATATTTTTATGAATATTGTAACATTGTAAAATTGAATTATAAAACTATTAAATATATGCAGTCTCAGGTTCTTAAGGAAAATGAAGTTTAAGGCATCCATGTGATGAGGTTTTTGGAAATAATGGAAACGAAAAGGAAATTAATATTGAGCATCAGTAAGAGACAACTAAAGTTCCTGGGACATGCAATGAGGAAGGAGGGCTTGGAGAACATGATATTAACATGCCAGATAGAGGGGAAAAGAGACAGGGGAAAGTATAACATATTTGAAGGGCCTGAGCAGGTGGATGACAGAACGTAATGTTACAGGAGAAAGCGTGCTAAGAGCCACCAGAGGTAGGGAGACGTGGAAGGTCATGATCGCCTACGTCCTGAAAGGACAAAGCACATAGAAGAAGATTTTTCGCTGCCGACAGTCGCCAATCTTCTGAATTTTCTGAAAAAAGCAAAAAAGCAAAAAAAAAGAAAAAATTGGAGCAAGGCCCAAAATAAGGCCACTAGAGTTAATGAAAAAATAAATTGCAATATATTTAATTTAACGTCGATGATTGTTTTAACTTTAGTGGGCCTAGAACTTTGTCCCCTGCAATAAGATCATCTCAGACTATGCATGTAACAAAACCGTTATCGGCGCGTTAAACGGAATGGACAGGCCGAATCCAAATTCGGTATTGTCTGTTGCATTCACTTTCGGACAAGTGTTTGTGAGAAATGCATAGACCCCTCTCTTTTGCCTCCTTCAGCTATGAATTAAATAGCAAGGTAGACCGGAGTCTTCGGATGTTAGTGACAGCAAGTGTCAAAGAAAGACAACTCTGAAGTCGAAAGCGGCGAGAAAGCTAAGGGAAAACACTCAACTATCTTTCCTGAAATGTCATGGAGAAATGACTCATTTATATAGGCAGTCACCAAGGCTATAAATAGTTATAGCTATTACCCATGAGTGAATTAGTAACACTACATAATGATGGCATCGCCAATATCTAAAGAACTAAATGAGCAATCATTACTTGATAATTACGAGTACACACAAGTGTGGCTTAGGAGTCTAGCAGTTAAAGCTAGAGCTCTAAAGCTGAATGATTTAAAATCAGTTGGATGAGAAAATGAAATAACTGATCTCTTCTTGGCAATTGCAGGTTGTGAGGCTATTATAAAATAGGTACGTTTACTCTTTTTTGATAACTAACTTTTAGATTGAATTAAAAAAAAAAGTTCTTGAATTTTTTATTTTAGTTTTAATTAAAAGCTAAATGATTAAATTTATTATTTCTAGTAAGCAAAATATTCTGGTATATTTCAAACAGAAACTATACTGATTGAAATATAAAATTTTGAGATTTTTTTTAAAAATTCAATTTTTCTGCCATTTTTGAGCAATCGACAGATTTGTAAGCAAATGTTAATTGTCGTTTTTAAAAATCTTGCAAAAATAAAATATACATCTGTGACACATTATGTTTAGAATATTAGCAAATTTAATGTTAAATTAATCTGATTTACACAAGTATTACTTATTAATAGCATGAAATTTAGAATAAATCTATTTCTTAATCACAGAGTTGAACTTTTTGACTTATCCGCCGTATTTGTAATGTGCTGACAGATTGCCAGATGTAAGATAAGTGTATGGCGATCACAAGTTGTACCTTTTTTTTCAGTAAGGCGAAGAAACCCTGAAACACAGGACCTTTTAATGTACACAAAAATTACCATACAAAAAAATAAAAATAAAATTAAAAATAAAATAAAACTTCAAAACACTCACAAAAATTTGAAACTTTTTTTTTTCCTTCAGACATTCATATTATTTATTAAGGCAATTAAAAGCTTATGTAATTAAATAATATCGTAATTTTATTGCATTTTTTATGTTACTATTCGCAGCAGATTTTCGGTAAAAGAAACCAAATGGTTTTAAAAGAATAATACATGATTTACATCCTCCAGTGAGTCATGCGTTTAACTAATAAAACTATTTTTGCATACTGAATTTAATTTCTTGAAATTTCATGAATTTACGTAGAGGTGGGGGGTAACAGATGTAAAAAAATATTTTTAACAGTATTACTAACTGGTAGTAAAAATAATGAACTGAGCCGACGCTGCCTCGCTATTTATTCTCCCTCTCTCTTCATGAGCGTGACAGGAAGGATGCATACTTATATATACTAGCAGTATAGCCCGGCGTTGCTCGGGTGTAATGAAAGCTTTAAAACTAATCCATGATCCTGGAGCTCCGACTCTTTGGACGTTGACATGAAAGACTAAAAAGCAATAGTTGTTTCCAGTTAAAGCGAAACCGTAGACTGAAAGAAAAATGAATGGATGTAAGTCAAATTTTCATTTCCTGGTATCGATATCAAATAAGTTTTTTCGTTGTAAACTGAATGTTGAAGGCTAAATAAGTCCTCTGAGTAAATGGTATCAAATCAGAGACTAAGAACTACAATTATACCTACTTAGAGCCAAACCCGAAGCAAAAACTAAAATAAAAGGGCTGAAAAAAATACAGACATACAAGCAGATAAACAGACACACACACAAACATCTTGCCTTTTATAAATATATATTATCGATTTTCTGCACTATTGTAAGAACTGCAACCTTGAAACTTCTGAATATCGTTTCTTATGTCTTTGTCTATGAGTGCATCCAATTTGATTAAAATCGGACCATTACTTCCATAACCAGATTTTTTTCGATTATCGATATTTATCGGGGGTACCTCGACACAAAACCTAGCTAAGAACACTCGTAGACGCTTATAGTACAAATGTGTAAATTTTCAAGAAAATCGGTTTAGCCGTTTCGAAGTCTATAGGTAACGGACACACACACACACACACACACACAGTTCCATTTATAAATAAGTTTATATATATATATATATATATAGTCATCCGCAGACAGATCTTTTTCGATGTATCACAGCTCATTAGTACAGTTAGACTCCGATTGCTTTCAACCCAGGATTGAAACTCGACCGAATTAGCGTCAGTCGGCGATTCTACCTTTGGGCTATGGATGCTCGGTAGAAGAAGGCAGACTTTTTAGCGTGTATATTATCACTATACACGCCCAATATATATATATATATATATATATATATATATATATATATATATATATATATGGTCTTTATCTTTATTATAATGGTGTGGATTTTGCGCATGAACCATTATTATACATAATTCAGTCAGTCAGTTAAGTGCCATATGTGAATGCTACCATATGAAAATTGAGATATAGTAGATCAGGGGCCGATGTTATAGACTTGCAGAGCTGTATCATAAATTACAGGAAGGGGACAGTAGACCCTTATACCAACCTTAGAGTAGCGAGAAGCTTGTGACTTTTCGTTTGTGGGAGAGAAATTGTAAGATGGAAAATACTTAATAGACTACAAGTCCACGTAAACGCTTTCGAACTCTCAAGGATGAAAAGGTTTAAGCAGTTCTATCCCATATATAGCATCAATACACCCTTTTTGGTTTAATTTGACTCTTTTATAAAATACCACAGCATAGACTGTGTGTCAAATTCTGTATTAAATTTGAATTAAAACGCATACCTCATGACATGAGTCAGTGGTATCCGAAATATAAAGCTCTACAGAAGGCTAAAAGCATTAAATAATATCTCAAAAATGCCTCAAGTACTGACTAATTTGTCACGGATTCTATTCTTAACTATTTATTTCAGTCTTTACTTGGTTCTCCATTATCTAGGCCATGTCCCAAGCTAGGCTAAGTTTACTTTCGATAATATCTTCACTTGGAGTGCCTCTCATACAGTATTAGCCTCGTGAATTCGGGCTTTCTCGCGGTGTCCTGTGGTTGCAGATTCGTGAATATATTCACTTAGAGAGCCTCTCATGCAGTATTAGCCTCGTGAGTCCGGGTTTTTCTCATGGTGTCCCGTGGTTGCAGATTCATGAATAACTTCACTTAGAGAGTCTCTCATACAGTGTTAGCCTCATTTTTTTCATATTAAATTTTGAAAGCAAGTGATGAAACAAACAAATTTATTATAATAACAAATAATAATGTATTTCAATTAACATACAAAGATGAAAGAATGTTAAATCAGTTTCAAGCAATGTTTGAAGAGATTAAAAATGCTGATTCAAAAAGTTCACAAGTGTGAGTCAAAGTAAAAATATGTATGCACAAATGAAGAGTGGTCTCGCTTAGACTGTATTTTGAAAGGTTTCTACCGAAAAGAAATTTGATTATAATGTGTAGAAAAGATATTTTCTTGTTTGAATGTTCAAAACGTAATTTACTACACTAATCATTGAATAGTTATGTGAATATTCTGAATGATGAAAAGTCCGTTGAAGAATATGTGTGGGGAAAAGTTTGTTGAAGAATATTTTCAATGATCAAAAAGTTTGTTGATTTCAGCTTGGAAGTTTGAGTGAGTGAGTGAGTGAATTCTTGTATTTTTATTACCGTGATTATTAAACAAAGTTCAACAGGTGATAAGAAGACGAGAGTAGAAGTTTGATTCACAAGTGATTTCCCGCGTGTTGCTGGGTGTAGTATGTAGTGAGGTGGCTTCTGTTGGTAGAATATTTTGTTGAGGATTCAAGTTCGCGCCGCAAGACGAACGGCGGGAAAATTACATCTCGTGCAGAAATATGTTTGCGAAGTAAATTAGCCAATCAGATTGCGGGCTTTAGAAAACTTTAGAAAGCTCGCTGGAGCCTACTTTCAAGAAAACTGCACAAAATTTGACCAGTAAAAACAGCAATAGTTGAATTGTCGTCAAGCTGCGATTAGTAAATTGTTCTATGATAGTTTAGCAGTATTTTTTTATCCAGTGACATTGCAAGTTTCCACGAAATATGTGAAAAGGAATTTATACAAGGGGTATCGCATAACTTCACTTAGAGAGCCTCTCATACAGTGTCTAACGAGTCCTAGCTAAATTGTGGAAGTTCGCTGTATAGAAGTTGTAGTAATATTCAAATTTATTAACGAAAACAATGAGTAAATAAAGTTTCCAGAATCCAGGGAAACATGTCAAAGAGCGAGAATGTATTGTACAACTCAACACCAGCAAAAAAACATAAAACTTTCTTCTTTCTTTGTTTATAACCGAATAAATATAATTTATTTAGGACTAAGTGGATATTTTTCTTTAAATAAGACAATTGAAAATGCATTAAAAGATATGAAAAAGTTTTTTTTTGTTTTTAATTATTTTTATTAATTATATTGCAATCAAATTAATTTTTGTAAGAAAGTTTAGATTGACAAATCACTTTAGCATAAAAAAGAATTAAGATATTTTCAGATTGAAATTCTGTTCTCATCATATTTCTGTTCAGAATTAATCTTTTGACTAGTGTCATCAGATGTATTATTGGCAACATTCGAACTGATTTGCTGCAGTTCCGATAGAAACCCCCTACCTCATGTGGGTCTTGTACAGGGGGAGCATCAAAAAAAATATTCGACAAATAAAATAAGATTGTTTATTGTGCAAAGATACATCAGTACACTTACAGTAAGAAACCAATTTAAAAATTTAAATTTACAATACATACAGAAATGTTACAAAAAGTGTAAATAAATTTCCGTTTTTTTAGTTTTAAAAATAAATGACAAACGTCGCTAAAAAAAGCGGGTATTTAAATTTTATCATCAAGATTACGACTTTCGGTGACTTTGAACTTAAATAAGTGCCCCATATTTGCACCTGAGATATTGGAATCTGTCACATAAAATTGTTTTATATTTTTTCATCTCTAGTGCCAAAAATAAAACAAAAAAGCTACCGTTCATGCTCAGCAGGTAAAGAGGATTTTTGAACGTTAATTTTTCATGAACAGTAAGCTCTCCACGAAAAGAAAATTCTCCTTCATCAATTTGGCTTTACTGGCTAATGTTAAGATTAAAGCTAAAATTAGTCGTCATTATCTTATTAATCATCAATGCTTCAATAGTGTCGAGGGAGAGAGAATATGCGGTGCCGATTTTTTACGTTCTTTGGTCACTAATAAATATCTCCTTATTTCTCTCCCTTAGAATAGCGTGCCGAAAACGTGATACATGTGAAGACAACCCGGCTTAATGACAATAACTGCAAGCAGAATTTTTGGTTTATTTGGTCTACTCAGGCGGGAATTAATTCATTTTTAGATTATTACCTGTGTAGTACATCTAAGTCTGTGACGTGTCAATTATTCGCATACACACATATAATATATTATATATATATATATATATATATTAATATATAAACTTTAAAACACTTCTGGAAAGATCTCGACGTGGAAGCTGGCTGGCCGGTGATTCACTCTCTTCTCCGCACATCCGACTTCCGCATCCTCTGGGTGAATATAACGCAAAACATCTTTAATTCTATCTTCTTCTTCTAGACATTTTTTTGAGTGTCAGAAAAACAAGTAAAAAAAGAAAAAGAAAACGAAAACAAAAAACAAAAAACTAAAAAAACAAACAAACTAAAAAAGCAAAACAAAAAACCTGTAAGGTAAGGTATTAACTTTTTATTTTGTTAAAAAAAACAATTAAATAAAAAATTAAATTTGTTTCATAATTTTTTTTTTTTTTTGCGCAAGGACACTCAAAAATAGATAAAAAGAGATAGATACTCCCTAAAAAAATTTTGATTTTCTTCTTGACTCAAGGAAAAAAGGAAAAAAATTCGTAGTTTCTCTCAAAATTAACCCTTTTAGTTTTGTTTTGTAAAATTACCCATGATTAAAAAGTCGTATAAACTAAGTTTGAACAGAAAATCATAATAAATTTGAGACGAAAAAAAAAAAAAAGGTAAAACTTAATTATATTTTTTTTTTACCCTTTACCTCTGTAATAAATGCAAAGTTGAATTATTATTAAAAAACTATAACATAAATTTTAAATTTAAATTATTTTTCAAATTTTAGAATTTGTTTGCTCTTTTTTGCGATTTAAAAAAAAATTATATATCTTTGCGTCGGAACGAAATGTGATATCAAATTCGTTATAAATTTGATCGCATTTTCCCACTTAGTGTAAAAAAACAAAAAAGGCAAGTTAGTTTTAACTTTTAAATGGAAAATTTATTAAATTCTTGTAGCTTTTCTAGTTTTAATTTTAAGATAATAGGTTTTTAAAAATTTAATATTTCCATTAAGGAAAATACTTTCAAAAAATAATTTAAATACTACTACGAATAATAAAATAATAATTACCTACAGGTGACTTTTAAAATTAAAAATTTACCTGGCGGTGTTTTACCTTATCAGAACGATATTGTCTCAGCAGCCCACTTCATCTCTTGGAATAAAAACTATCAGACTCAGATATTCCAATAAGGTTGTCAACAATCTAAAGGAAACTAAAGTTTAAAAAAGGATATATTGTGTATTTTTCCTTCTTGTATACATAATTTCATTGAACAGACGAGGTACTCCTTAGAAAAATTGTAAAAACACTAAAAAAACTAAATAAGAAACCTTACAAAACAAAATATTCCTTGTCCGTCGTAGACAATGAAGAAGCATGAATATATAAATAATATAATAATAAAAATATATATTTTATTTTTAATTTTAATTCTTAGAGACGATACACAATAAATGGAAAATAATTTTTTTTTTTAACTTTAGTGGGCAATTTTTTTACTTTTTGATTTTTAACAGATTTGAATTTTATTTTATTTATTTTTTTGTGGTATTACGTTTTTTTTCTGCAAATTTAATACAACTATTGCAATATAACAAATAAATTTAGAAATAAATGCTTTTTTTATTTGTTCTCTAGCATCTGTTGCTTTCATTTTTCGCCATAGATGACATTTAAAAAAAACCAAACCTCTCACAGATATGAATTGAAAGAACGAAAAAAAATATTTTGAAATTATTCACACATTTTTAAAAATAATGCTAGCTGCCAGGAATCTCGTACAATTGGTGTATGAAAAACAAAAATCTGTATTAATATTTCTATTATAAATACTCGTGATCAGGGCCGGATTATTACTGTTGCAACCTTAGCCCTCCACCCACCCCAATTTGGTGCTGGCACAGGTTTCGTTTTTTTGTTTGTTTTATTTTTACTACGATTGTGTTGATGTGCTAATTTGGTTTGCAATAAATTAAATATCATTAATTAAAAATAAAATGTTCATATTTTTTAAAAGTACCTCTTCTAATTCGCTGAAAAACAAACAAACAACAGTATCATGATCATAAAAGGCCCCCAAAAAATGATGTAATAATTGTTGTAATATTACGAAACTCATTTTTCCCTAGTGAAAAACGCATTAAAAGAATATCTTTTATTGGCAAACAACAAAGAAAGACACCCATTTCTAGTAAGTTTAAATAATTTTTGTAAATTGAATTATTTATTTTCTCTTTACTACTTCAAGCTAGGTAAATATTGCTAAAAAAAATATGTCAAGACAAGAGCAAGACTAAAAAATATTAAAGACTGGTGCGGACAAAAGTTGGAAGGTCTGAGTGGGACCCCAATCGTAATTTAATTAGCCTACAGGCACTAAAAGACCATAATCTGGCCCTGTTGATGGTAGTCTGGGAGAAAAACAAAGGACATTTGTCATCTTTTCGAATTTCGACTAAGACAGAAAGAATAAAAAAAATCAAGGACTGTCCTTTCAAATAGAGTTGGAAGGTTGGCAAATGGCAACCATATTTTTTCAAATGAAACTACCTTTTAAAAATATGTTCAATTTGCAGTGAATATACATAGTAACTATTTTTATTTTTTTAATCGTTTCACCCCAAGCAAGGCAGTACTGCCACTATTGCACAGGAGAGTGGCGAGAAAGAGGAACAAGTTATAGTTGGTGTCAGAAAATGGCTAAGAGAAGGATGAGAATATTAGTGTAGAGAGCTGATGAGAGTAGAGTGGATGGGGAAAAGAACACGAGTGAAAAGATGAGTCAAATAGGTAGGAGATGGCAGTTGACCTTACATTTAAATTCTTGGAGATTGTAGCTGTCAGGGAAGCAAGTATACAGAAGAGAATTTGTTATGGGGAAACATACCTATTCCTCAGATAATGGACTCTCCCTTTTATATTAATAAGAGTTAACAGGAAGTTCTTCGCAAGTTCATAGGAGTACTTTAGAGTTCTATTGGAGTTCAGTAGAACTACTAGGCAGTTGATATTAGTCGGTAGTTAGCCAAATAATAAGGAGTCAGTTTTTAGTGGAAGATTACCAAGTTCCTAACATTTTGGGTACGTTAAATCGATTAGCAACCAATATAGCATGATTATAACCTTCAGCGCGAAAACTACTCCACAACAGAATTCCGCAATTGGGAAGTGTAAGAAAAGCTAATAAAGTAGAAGTTGCGGTTACATTTTATTGGTTTCACTGTAAAAAGGTGGGACCTAGTTGCTAGTCTAGTAGCTCAAGTAAATTCATGCAGCGGAGGCACCAGGGAGCTAAGCTCGTTGGATCAGAACCCATGACAGTATTTGTAGAAGAGACAGAGTGAAGCCACATTACATTGGTGAGAAAGTGAATGAAACTGAACTACCAGATTGGGGTCAATCACATTGCAGATTCTCCATTAGATTTTGTCAAGAAACCTGAGATGAATAGCAAGGCCACCTGACCAGATGTGATAGCAGTATCCAATACAACAGTGGATGGTAGATTTATATATGTGCAGGATGGATTCAGATGGGAAAAAACTTCCTGGCCCTACATAGCGAACCAATCTTTCTAGCAGCAGATTTAGTTATGAATTTGATGAAGTCATTCCACTTGAGGCTGGATGAGAGAGTTAAGCTGAGGAGGCACAGTGTTTTGCTTTCAGGGAGACTAGACTGATCCATGCTAATGGGGGGGGGTAGAATTAATTGTCTCTGGTTATTAACAGGTAGCTGCTATTATGTATAGTTATTATTATAATTAAATTATAATACTAGTAAATAAAAATATTATTTAATTTTTAGTTTAAAATAGATTACTTATTTTATTATCACAAAGTAATTTAAATGATCCTTCTGACATGACAGTAATTTAAATGATCCTTCTGACATGACAGTAATTTAAATGATCCTTCTGACATGACAGTAATTTAAATGATCCTTCAGACATGACAGTAATTTAAATGATCCTTCTGACATGACAGTAATTTAAATGATCCTTCTGACATGACAGTAATTTAAATGATCCTTTTGACATGACAGTAATTTAAATGATCCTTCAGACATAACAGTAATTTAAATGATCCTTCAGACATAACAGTAATTTAAATGATCCTTCTGACATGACAGTAATTTAAATGATCCTTTTGACATGACAGTAATTTAAATGATCCTTCAGACATGACAGTAATTTAAATGATCCTTCTGACATGACAGTAAAAATGAGGACAATAGTCCGAACAATGTAAATAGTGTAAATAATTTAAATGAAACAATTTTTTTTCTCTATAGTGACATATTTTTCGTAACAAAGATTTAAGTTATGAGTTTCCTGCAACCCAAACTTTAAATTTTTGTAAGGAAAAAATGTTATTACACAGAGGAAAATATTTCATTTTATTTAAATTACTTTATAACAATAAAATAAGTAACCTTTTTAAAATAAATATTTTTATTTTAATTTATAGTACTAAAATAACTAATAAAATTTTAATTATACAAATTACATAAACTATAATTTATTTATAAAATATAATTTATTTTATTAATATAAAAATTTAACATCTTATTTTCTCAATCACTTAAAAATAATTTTTTTCAAATATAGTAAATTGGTATTGGAATACATACAATCAATACTTGTGTGTACTGTAATTTATATATATAGCTATATAGGTACTTAAAAAAAAAGAATAAATAAAAAAGTAATATATTTAAAAAATTTATTTTAAAACTGATAAATCTTTCCTGAGGCTTTTATTTAGTTTTGCTAATTTACCATTTTTGGTTTTGCTAATAGTTTGAATAAACTGAATATTTCCAATAAGCAAAACACTTTGCTGTATTTCAAAACTGAATTTAAATCGATTGGCAATGATTTGTGAGGGGGTATTATTTCTAAAATCATTCTTATTGAGAAATCTGTCATCACAACAATTCTCTTTATTAGAAGATATTTTAAAAGTAAAATATGATTCTTTTGAGAAAGATTAACTAATTTAAAGTTTAATTAATCTGAATTAAAACAAATATTACTTACTTTTAGTTTAAAATATTGCAGAGAAGCATTTTTTAACATGGGTGTGTGTATTTTTATGATGAGTTGAAAGATTTATTGACAGCTCAATGCTTGGCATTTTCAAGTAAAGGATATATAACTGTAAAAATTACTTGATGGACAGAATGTGAACATATTTTTTATATAATTTTTAACTACCCAGTAATGTCAAAAAATTAGGAAAATATTCTAAGCAATTTTATTAAATTTAGGAATACCCTTGTTGAGGAAATGATAGAAAATTACTAATATATTTTAAATTTACTATGGTTACGAGTCATATTTTCTGATAATGTTATGTATGAACATATATATTTTACAAAAATTAGAATATTTATACACACAAAATTATTTTTAAAACACTATTGTATTGTATTATAGAAAACTTTTTCATTTATGATTAGTAAATGTAGCTTTAACTTAATAGCAGTATCACCCAACTTCTACAAATTAATACAGAATTTTAAAAAAATTTTAAACTGTAAATTATTACAATTAAAATTTTTAAAAAGTGAAAACAGTTCTTGTATAAATTCATTATACATGGAAAAAAGTGTTAATAATGTCTTATTCATAAATACAATCAAAAGCCTTTCTAATTAAATAATGTTTTAGTTTTATTACATTTTTTATTATTGCCTATATTTCTGAGATGAGTGATTGTAATTATTTATAATATTCAGTGTGCGTTGTGGTGCAGTGGATATCAGCTCGGAACAAGAAATCGGAGAGCAGAGTTTGAATTCCAGTTGAATTCATTACATTCACTTATGCACAAATACCCTTGGGAAAGGTAATAATCCATCTCTTCCCTCTAGCTATGGGTTAAACAACAGGATAGATTGGGTTCTATAGCCTTGGTTGGCAAGCTGTCTACCACATAAAATAAAGGCAATGAGCTGCAGGAAAATCTTCTTTCAGTCAGTCATGTCTCTTTTGAAACATGATCACCCAAGCTTGTATCATGTATGGTACTTAACTAACTGTCTAATATTATTTAGACTGTTGTCCTCATCTTTGTTACCATATTAACAATGTTTCGACCGTTGTATGCTCTGACCATCTTCAGGTGGTTGGAATTTTGAACTGAACCCTTTCTTTTGTTCAGTGGAGTGGATTTTTTTCATTCCATGAGTCATGCCACTTCTCAGTTATTTCCCTTTAATTCAACTTTCTAAGTTTTTTGTTCACTACTGATCCAACAAACAAGGATAATTCCTCAAGTCAATAATAGTATTGGTTGGATCCTGTGACTTAACCCAAAAGAGTTGTGAGTTCAATACCTGGCTACAGCAGTGAACAAAAATCTTAGAGAGTTGAGTTAAATGAAGATAATTGAGTAAAGGCTGAATTGGTCGGTTAAAGTTTATTGCTTTACTCGCCTGTGATCGATTAAAAATCTTAATGAAATGTGTCCCTTCAAATGTAGAAAAAGGAAATCTGATTCCTTTTACAACTCAAAAGTATGCCATTGAAGATTCACAAGTTACTTAGAATGACCTACAATGACATTATTGAACTCTTTGATCTTATGCATGGCACCTGATTTATGTCAAAATGTATGGTTAAACAAAAGACAGTGACATCCCGCAATCATCAAAGCAAGATCTGACAAATGGAATTTAGATTGACAAACTCCTGTCTCACTTTTATCATCTCGGTCAGTGTAAACATTCGTTTAATTAACGCTTCCAGAGTGGAGCCAAAATATCTCTGTCACCCAGATTAAAGACTCTCACATATCTTTAGAAACTCATTTGGAAAAATATTATCCTTGACTCAACATCTATATTTCTTCCCCACTTATGAAAAGTTAAAATGAACATTTGAAAGAAAGTAAAAAAAAAATATGCATGCTTCTTTCAACCACACAACAAAAAAACAAATTATACAAGTAAGTCATTTTTTTATAGAAAATCGTTGAGAAAATCAGATTTGTTATTTTTATCATCTATGAGATGGAGGTTGTAGTCAAACAGAAGAAAGAAACTATGAATTAAGGTACCTCCACTCAATTGCCAAAAAACAGCGTATCACGTTAAAAGGGTGATAATAAAACAAAGTTTTATCATCAAAGAGGAAAGAGCAAATTTTGTTATTATTTTTTTAAATTTTTAAAATCCTTTCTAATACATTTGAAATTTTAATTGAAATTTCATTTTTTGTTTTCTGTCAGCGATTCACGCTATGTTTATATAAGGCGACTATTAAGAAAATGGAGTTAAGCGAGTAAAATGATTTTGGGGCGAGTAAATTTTTCCTCACTCTCGACTGCCGGTCGAGTAATTTTTTTTTCAAATCTCAAAGGCTGCTGTAGAGTAAATACACAATGCTCTTTAAAAAATTTATAACTTTATTTGCGTTTGTGATAAAAATAATCTGTAAAAAATGAGCTTGAAAGATAATACAGTATCTCAACAATTTGGAGCTCCCTGTCACTTTGCTCTGCGTGTTAGACTGTTTCTAAATCAGGAATTTCTTAACAGATGGATCGGACGCAGTGGATCATTTTATTGGCCTCCACATTCGCCAGATTTGACTCCACTAGATTTTTTTTCATGTGAAAGCAATTGTGAATGCAACCAAATCTAGTTCATTAGAAGATTTGAAAGCTAAAATATCTAATGTGATTTCAAGCATTACTGTAAATCAGTTGGCAAATGTTTTCCATGAACTGCAAAATCATATTACCCTTTGTATTGCTAATGATGGAGGACATGTGGAAACTTAAATAAAATTTCAATAAAGCCTTAAAAAATATAGATTTACTTTTTTCTAATCCTTTTTACAAATTATTTCTATCGCAAATACAAATAAAGTTATAAATTTTTTAAAGTGCACACAAACTTTATGGACACCCTGTATGAAAAAAACAAAATTTTTGTCTTCTTCTTCTCCCATCTCCACACACAAACTGTTGAAACCACACCAGTGACAGAAAGATCTTAAAGAATTTTTAAAAATATAATATACTGGTAATGCATGCCTCTTTTGAGTGTTGTATTTACTTCTATAATATTTTTCTCAATATATTTCCAGAGATCAAAAAAGTTAATACGAGAAGAGAAATACTTTCATTATTTTAGTTTTGCATTCTTTTCATAGCTTGGTCATTTATTTATTTGTAGCAATTTAATACTGGCACAAGACTGTAAGTGTGGAGCACCCAATAAGGATTGAACTCACTTCTCGGTTATAATTGATTGGTGAGACAAGCTTGCTAAACATTACACCCTCTTAAAGTACTTACGAAACATTTTTGTTTTGCTTTCAAATATGGTCTGACCTCAAATAAAAAAAAAACAAAAAATAAAATAAAGATTTATTTTTTACTAATATTAACTCAATACAAGGCCCAAGGGTCTCTCAAGGTAGAGGGTTACTGTGCTTAGTTGTACAAGGTGAGATGGATAAAATGTCATCTAAATTACGAAAAAATGAAAATAACACTGACACCACATTTTAACAGATATATTTACCAAAATCACACAAAAATATCTTGAAATACTAAAAAGTAAATTTATTCAATAAAATCATCATTAGCTTAAACCACAGCCTCCAGACAATTTTGGAATCTCCTGCAACTCTTCTGGGCGGTCTCCTTGTTTAAATTGGTGAATGCTGCCATAATCCTTGCCTTCAATTCATCTTTGGTCCTCCAAGAAGTTTTGTTGGTCCCTTGCTCAACTGCATCCTACACATAACGATCAAGGTGGTTGCAATCTGTGGAGTTAGGTGGTCATATGTAATGGGTGATGTGGTTGTAGAAATTGTTTGACATCCATGAAAGGGTTCTCTTGCTTGTGTGGCATGGTACAGAGTCCTGTTGCAAGACATACAGTCTTCCAGCAGCCACCCTCTTGACCTAAGGCAGCACTACCGCCTCATGGCATTTTATGTAGGCCTCCATATTGAGTCTGAGGCTCTGTAGGAATATGACTGGAGGCATAATGTCGCCATCACTAGTGATCAATCTAAACAACCTTTATAACCCCAATTAGACTCATCCAACTTTTTCTGAATCCTCTGCACTGTTCTCAGATTGACACCCAAGCACTCTGAAATGTTTGCATTAGAGCTTCTGGCACAAATGCCAAGTAGTACAACATGCTGTTTCCAAATTTCTGGCAGAGTGAATTGCATCATGATGCTCTTTTTCTCATAGATGGTGCTCAACTGACCCTGTGCAGTCAATAAAATCAAAAACAAGCAAAATGCATGCATGAAATAAAAAATATAAAATGACAATAATTTACCCATCACACCCTATATTATCATAAGAAAGGGCAAGAGGACAGGAGAGATAGACAGCTAATTCTAGACTTTATTAGCGAATACAATTTCAGAGTTCAGGCCAAGATGCTAGGAGTATAGAGTTGAAGGAGACTTTAGGAGGAACTGGAAACCCAATTGTAAACAGGAAACAAGGGATAAATGTCTACTCCTGTTCAAAAGACCTCGGAGGAAACTTTAGAAGTATAGAGTTGTGGTAGACCTTAAAATGAACCAGAAACCCAATCCTAAACAGGAAACTAGGGATAAATGTCTACTTCTGTTCAAATGACACAGAGGTGTGGACCAGACAGTAAACAAATATTTTTTTTTATTTGGAGAGGAAAAAAATAATTATTGAATATTTATTTATATTTCTGAGATGAGGTATTGTAATTATTTACATTATTCAGACTCATTTTTGTTACCATATTCATGAGGTACCGGCTGTTGTAGGCCTCGAACTTCTTCAGGTGATTGGAATTTTGAACTGAACCCTATATTTTGTTCACTCGGATAGATTGTTCTCATTCCATGAATCATGCCTCTTCCAGCTGTCTCAGTTATATTCATTTAACTCAACTATTGACCTGTTGTAGTCAGGTAATGAACTCAACTTGTTTGGGTCAAGTCACTGGATCTAACCAACTCTTTTATCCACTGTTGGTTAGATCCAGTGACTTGATCCAAAGAGTTGTGAGTTCAATACCTGGCTACAGTAGTGGTGAACAAAATACTTAGAGAGTTGAGTTAAAGGTAGATAATGGAGACATCCGGAAGTGGTATGACTCTCCTGTAACCAGGTCTTAAACTCAGGACTTTTTTTGGCAGGGGTCAAGTCACTAGATCCAACCAAACATCATAAAGGACACATGGCCCAGTGGATAAAAGTGTTGATTGGATCTAGTGTTGCACATATAGTGAGAATTTATGGATGGATTATGGGATTAAACATTTGACCATTTCTTTATGGTTAAAAGAATTCCTTTTTTTCTGCAATTTCTAATATATATTCATAACAACAAAAAGAAGTGTTTTTAAGAAATTAAAAGGAGTGGTTCAAGGCAGAAATGTGGTTCTACAGAAGGATGCTGAAGATACCATGGAACAAGCACATGAGTAACGACGAGGTGTTGGAGAGGATGTAAACAAGAAGAAAACTCATACTTAACATCAGGAAGAGACAGTTGAGGTTTCTAGGAAACATAATGAGGAAGGAGGGCCTGGAGAATCTAATACTCACAGGATAGATAGCAGGAAAGAGGGACAGAGGAAAGCAGCGTGAGACATATTTGATGGGCTTGAGCAAATGGATGATAGAGTGGGGTTTGGGAGAAATACCAAGAGGAAAAATATTAAGAGCGACAAGGGACAAGGGCAAATGGAAGTCTATGATTGCCTATGTCCTGAAGGGACACGGCACATGAAGAAGAAGAATGAATGGCGAAGCAAGGTTCAGAAGAGATCAGTCAGTTAAGTGCCATACATGATACATGCTTTCGGTGATCATGTCTCAAAAGTGACATGACTGACTGGGCAGAAGATTATCCCGCAGTAGTTTGCCATTGTTTTCTGCGGTAGACTGGTTGCCAACCAACGCTATAGAACACAATCTGTCCTATTATTTAACCCATAACTGGAGAGAAGAGATGGATTAATACCTTTCCCAAGGGTATTTGTGTGTAAGTGAATGCAATGAATTCTACTGGAATTCGAACTCGGCACCCTAATTTGTCATTTAGAGTCGATATTCACTGCACTTCAACACACATAAGTGGAGGTCCATGATTGCCTACGTCCTGAAGGGACACAGCACATGAAGAAGATTCAAGATATTCCTTTTTTTTAACAGTCTGACTTAGCATCAGATGGACCGTAAAAAATGCCAAATCCCCTCCCCCTCCACTGAAATAAACAAAAATCTCAACTATGTAAACATAGTCTTACTAGCACATTCTGCAAAGTCACTAATGTACAAGGAGTTACTAAGCAAAAAAAAAAATTCTGTGGAAAAATTTTATTAAGGAGAAAGGCCAATAAAAAACAGGAATTAAGGAGGTATGATGATTGATATTGTATTTAAATTTTTGAAGATCATAGTTGATAGGAAATCAAGGAGCCGCAAGGGAATTCCATAAGCAAGAAGTTGCTTTTTTTTTTTCAGTAAGGTTCACCCTGTACAAAGACTGGAGGTTGCACAAGGTAGTGAGTTGTGTTAAAGAAAAAGAAGGGTGTAGAGAGCCATGATCACCTACATCATAAAGAGACATTGAATTTAACAAAAGTTTAAAAAAATTAAATGAAAGTGTGAGTAACATTAAACAAAGATTTGTTTCAAAGAAAAGTAGTAAATATTTTTGTTTCATTGATATTTACAAAATAAATCATTGTAAGTAAAACAATGCTTATTCAGTTGTACAAAAGTGTAAAGTCCAATCAGGGCCAAACTAAAAGAAACTTTTAGTTTAGAACTTTGTTTTTATAATCGTTTTATCCTAAGCAAGGCCATACTGACATTGGTTCACAGGGGGTTATGGTGAGAGGAGAGGGAAGAGAGAAAAAGAGAACTATAGTGGGGGGGATGTCAAAGAAAGAATAAGAGAAAGATGTGAGTTAAGAAGATAGAAGACGGAAATTGACGTTGCATTTAAACTTTTGGAGATCGTAGCTATCAGGGAAGTAAATATGCTAGAGTAGAAGTGGTCGTTACATTTGCCCATTTTGATGCAAAAAGAGTTGGACCTAGTTATCAATCTAGTCAGTCAGTTAAGTGCCATACGTGATACACGCTTTGGGCGATCATGTCTCGAAAGAGACATGACTGACTGGGCAGAAGATTATCCCGCAGTAGGTTGCCATTGCTTTCTGCGGTAGACTCGTTGCCGACCAAGGCTATAGAACCCAATCTGTCCTGGAGAGAGAAGAGATAGATTATATTACATGATTATATTAAGTATTAGTGGGGGATCAGTTTATTACTATATATCAATAGAAAACCGATCCCCCATTTTATGACCAGTAGAAACTTTCGTCATGTTTGCAAATATTATATTCAGTCAGTCAGTTAAGTGCCATACGTGATACATGCTTTGGGCGATCATGCCTCAAAAGAGACATGACTGACTGGGCAGAAGATTATCCCGCAGTAGGTTGCCATTGCTTTCTGCGGTAGACTGGTTGCCGACCAAGGCTATAGAACCCAATCTGTCCTGGAGAGAGAAGAGATAGATTATATTACATGATTATATTAAGTATTAGTGGGGGATCAGTTTATTACTATATATCAATAGAAAACCGATCCCCCATTTTATGACCAGTAGAAACTTTCGTCATGTTTGCAAATATTACATTCAGTCAGTCAGTTAAGTGCCATACGTGATACACGCTTTGGGCGATCATGCCTCAAAAGAGACATGACTGACTGGGCAGAAGATTATCCCGCAGTAGGTTGCCATTACTTTCTGCAGTAGACTGGTCGCCAGCCAAGGCTATAGAACCCAATCTGTTTTGTTATTTAACCCATAACTGGAGAGAAGAGATGGATTAATACTTTTCCCAAGGGTATAAGAGACAACAAAATTTTGAATTTGATTTTGAATGAAAAAAACCTGTGTCTTACACAGGTTTATAATAATTAAGTAAGTGAATGCTAGAGAATTTTAACTGGAATTCAAACTCGGCTCCCAGATTTCTCGTTTTGAGTCGATATCCACTACACCACAATGCACATCCAGTAGAATGAGTAAATTCATGTGGGTGAGGCACCAGAGAATGAAACTTGTCAGAACAGAAACCATGAAATTATTTGTAGAAAAGACAAAAGGAAGCCATATCCATATTGGTGAGAAAGTGACTGAAGTTGAGCTGCCAAATCAGGACTGATTACATTGCAGATCCTCCTTTGTATTTTGTCAAAAACCCCAAGATGAATAGCAGGAGCACCCGACGAGATATGGCAACAGTATTCAATGTCCAGACAAATGGTAGAGCTATAAATGTGCAAGATGGATTCTGATGAGAAAATCTTTTTGGCCCGGCACAGTGACCCAATCTTCTTAGTAGTAAATGTAGCTATTGATTCAATGTAGTCATTCCACTTGAGATCGGCTAAGAGAGTGAGGCCAAAGAGGGGCTGTGCATTGCTTTCAGGGAAATTACCTGTCTTGAGATTTCTAGGCGCACACAGGAAGTTTTATGCAAGGTTGATATTGTATTTTGTACAATTTATATATTTCAAGAATATTATTGTCATTCTATTAAATGTTTGTTTCTTTACAAATTTCACTTTAAGAAAGAGTCTTGTCTTTTTTGTCAAAGGATAAGACAATTAAATTCCTCCTCTTCATCCTCCTCGATTCTCCTTCTTTCATTTTTCTTTTTAACATTCTGTGCATGGGAAATGTGCATTGTGGTACGGTGGATATCAGCTCAGAAAGAGAAATCAGAGAGCCAAGTTCAAATTCCAGTTGAATTTGATGCATTCACTTATGCACAAATACCCTTGGTAAAGGTATTAATCCATCTCTTCTAGCTTTGGGTTAAATAGCAGAACAGATTGGGTTCTATAGCTTTGGTTGGCAACCAGTCTAACACAGAAAGTAATGGGAACCAACTCTGGGAAAATATTAACTGACATGGGAAAATCCCTATATTTTTTTTTATTCATTTCACACCGGACAAGGATGTGCATTGTGGTGCAGTGGATATTGGCACGGAATGAGAAATCTGGGTGCCGAGTTCGAATTCCAGTTGAATTCATTGCATTCACTTACGCGCAAATACCCTTGGGAAAGGTATTAATTCGTCTCTTCCCTCCAGTTATGGGTTAAATAATAGGACAGATTTGGTTCTATAGCCTTGGCTGGCAACCAGTCTACTGCAGAAAGCAATGGCAACCTACTGCGGGATAATCTTCTGCCCAGTCAGTCATGTCTCTTTCGAGACATGATCGCCCAAGCATGTTTCACGTATGGCACTTAACTGACTGACGTGGGACAAATCAATAAAACCACTTAGAATGAAAGGGTTACTGAGTATTTAAGAGTAAGAAAAATAAAAACCTTATTAAGTAATAAGAGCAGTAAAAGAAAAGAATAAAAAGACAGAAGATAACGATTGATGTTACATTTAAATTTTTGAAGATCAAAGTTGGTTAGAAAGCATAGAGTCGGAAGGGATTTCTGTGAGCGAGAACTGAGAAAAGAAACTGTTAGTAAAGAAATTATGGTTACATTGAGGCAACCCAACTATAAAATGATGAAACATTCTTGTCAATCTAGTAATGTAGTCAAATTCATAAAGTCTATGCACCATAGAGGAAAATTCATCAGAAAAATGTTCATGGAAGTATTTATAGAAAAGACACAAGAAGGCAACATTACACCAGTGAAAATCTGACTAAAACAGGTCAGGAGTAATAACACTGCAGATTCTTTTTTGGATTTCGTCAAAAATTTCTAAATATACAGCCAAAGCAGCAAACGAGATTGTTACTTCATTATTCTAAGTATGGGATAAGTAGTAGACTTATAAATATTTAAGATATATTCTTGGAGAGTAAAATTGTCTAGCAAGATGCAGTGAACCAACTTTTTTAGTAGCAGACCTAGCACTTGATTCAACATAATTTTTCATTTCATGCCTGCAGAGAACAGGGTGATAGCACCTGACAGAATCCCAACTATAAGGAACTAGTGTACTCCCACACAAAATCAAAATATTTTGAATATATAAAAATACTAGCAGTATAGCCTGGCATTGCTCAGGTATAATGAAAGCTTTAAAACTAATCCATGGTCCTGGAGCTCAGACTCAGCCTAAAGAATATTTGAATACTAAAATAATTGCGACAATTTACCAATTGTATCTAGTATGTATATATATATATATATATATATATATAGGCTAGCAGTATAGCCCGGCATTGCTCAGGTGTAATGAAAGCTTTAAAACTAATCCATGGTCCTGGAGCTCAGACTCAGCCTAAAGAATATTTGTGTGAAGTTTGGTGAGAATCGGATAAAAATTGTGGATTTGACATACAGACAGATAAACAGACACACACATGAACATCTTGCCTTTTATATATATATATATATATATATATATATATATTATTGATTTTCTGCACTATTGTAAGAACTGAATTTCGAAGGCTAAATAAGTCCTCTGAGTAAATGGTATCAAATCAGAGACTAAGAACTACAATTATACCTACTTAGAGCCAAACCCGAAGCAAAAATTAAAATAAAAGAGCTGAAAAAAAAATACAGACATACAGGCAGATAAACAGACACACACACAAACATCTTGCCTTTTATATATATATATATATATTATCGATTTTCTGCACTATTGTAAGAACTGCAACCTTGAAACTTCTGAATATTGTTTCTTATTTCTTTGTCTATGAGTATCAAATTTGATTAAAATCGGACCACTCCTTCTATAACCCGATTTTTTCGATTATCGATTTTCGATATTTATTGGAGGTACCTCGACATAAAACTTAGCTAAGAACACTCACAGATGCTTACAGTACAACTGTGTAAATTTTCACTCAGCCGTTTCAGAGTCTATAGGTAGCGGGGGCACACACACACACACACACACACACACACAGAGACAAAGTTCCATTTATAAATAAGTTTAGATACTTTTATAGTAAAAATACCTGCAATACATTTTCAGATAAATTTACCAACAAAACCTATTTATATAAAAATATATTTATATATTTGTCAAAACGTATGACAATTAAATTATAGATTATAAACATATAGAAACTACCATGGCCACAAAGGAGGGATCATTTTATATTGTGATTTTAATATAGAATTGATTCCCCACTTTATATCCACATTATAATTTCTTGTTTGTTTATCAAATTCTTATTTGATATGAATCCCCCTCCTCCCCTTCAAGCTATGGGTTAATTAGTAAGACTTGAAGGACTAATACAATTATTATCTCCCAAGGAAAAGAATTCTTACAATGTAAAAATAATTTCTGACTTTAAATAACCAGCAAAGATTTGATAAGCATAGAAAATGAGTCAAATACTACTAATTAGCTACACAGGCATGTCTTTTAGATTTATTTGCATTCCCTGGAATTGAAATATATAGAAACTACCGTGGCCACAAAATGAGGGGTCAGTTTATATAGGGATTGTAATATAGAATTGTTCCCCCACTTTATATCCACATTATCATTTTTCTTTATCAAATTTTTATGAGGTATGAATCCACCTTTTCACCTCTCAGCTATGAGTTAATTAGTAAGACTTGTATGACTAATACCAATATTTTCTCTCAAGAAAAAAATAATTTCTGCATTTAAATAACCTGCAAAGAGTTGATAAACCATAGAAAATGAATCAATAATGTTTTCATTACAGACTGAAATCAATTTGTACAATATTTTGATATGCTTCACACTCAACACCCACACACACACACACACACACACACACACACACACACACACACACACACACACATATATATATATATTTTTTTTTTTTTTCTTTAATCCGAAGTGGAAAAGTAGGAAGGTAAATTCCAAGAACCTGATCCTAATTAATATTAAAAAATTTTTAATATTAAAAATTGATGCAGGAGGAGAGCTCAATGTACTTAAAATTACAGAGCCAATATAAATTAAAGAAAATTTTCAAAATTCAAAGGTGTCAGATGCACATTTTGACATGAGATCTCTAATAGAGATTCCATCACATCGTTCCATTCCTTTGGAATGGAACGATGTGATGTCGCTGAGGTGATGTGGAATCTCTATTAGAGATCTCATGTCAAAATGTGCATCTGACACCTTTGAATTTTGAAAATTTTCTCTAATTTATATATATATATATATATATATATATATATATATAAATAATAAAAAGATAAGGTAAAAACTATTCTTAGGCAATGTGTTTAGTCCTCTGAGGGACATTATCAAGGCAAATATAGGATTTATTTTATTGTATGTGTTTATATATAAAAGCATCAATGGTTTATCAAGGCTTTCAATTTGAGAATGTTCATGAATATTCATCAGGTGGATTGAAAGGTCAGTCAAAACATGTGGAGGACACAAAGTACTTTAATTTAAAGTCTAGTAAGGCAAAAGTAAGCGAGTAATATTCAAGAAATATTTTTTAATAAATTAATGAAGTTTATGAAGAAGATATTTCTTGAATATTACTTGCTTACTTTTGTCTTACCAGGCTTTGAATTATGGCACTTTCTGCCCTCCACATGTTTTGACTGACCTTCCAACCCACCTGATGAATATTCATGAGCATTCTCAATTTTAAAAGCATTGATAAAATATTGACATTCTTGTTTTTGTATATAAACATGTGCAACAAAATAAATCCGTACATTTGCAACAATAAAGTCCCCCAGAAGACAAAATGCATCGACTTAGAATAATTTCACCTCTTGTTTTTTTTATTAATTTTCTTCCTTTACATATACACTCTAACTGAAAATAATTTACATATATAAACTTATTTGTCAATGAAACTTTGTCTGTGTTTGTGTGTGTGTCTGTGTGTGTGTCCGTTACCTATAGACTCCAAAACGGCTAAACCGATTTTCTTGAAAATTTACACAGTTGTACTATAAGCATCTGTGAGTGTTCTTAGCTAGGTTTTGTGTCGAGGTATCCCCGATAAATATTGAAAATCGATAATCGAAAAAATCGGATTATAGAAGGAGCGGTCCGATTTTAATCCAATTTGATACACTCGTAGACAAAGACATAAGAAATGATATTCAGAAGTTTCAAGGTTGCAGTACTTACAATAATGCAGAAAATCGATAATATATATATATAAAAGGCAAGATGTTTGTGTGTGTGTCTGTTTATCTGCCTGTATGTCTGTATTTTTTTTTTCAGCTCTTTTATTTTAATTTTTGCTTCGGGTTTGGCTCTAAGTAGGTATAATTGTAGTTCTTAGTCTCTGATTTGATACCATTTACTCAGAGAACTTATTTAGCTTTCAAAATTCAGTTTATGATGAAAAAAACTTATTTGATATCGATACTAGGAAATCAAAATTTGACTTACATCTATTCATTTTTCTTTCAGTCTGCGGTTTTGCTTTAACTGGAAACAACTATTACTTTTTAGTCTTTCGTGCCAATGTCTAAAGAGTCTGAGCTCCAGGACCATGGATTAGTTTTAAAGCTTTCATTACACCCAAGCAACGCCAGGCTATACTGCTAGTATATCATATTTCCACTGTTTGGACTGTTATCCTCATCTTTATTGTCATATTAATGACATTTCAGCTGTTGTATGCTCCAACCTTCTTCAGGTGAATGGAATTTTGAACTGAACCCTTTATTTCAATCACTGGGGTAGATTATTCTCATTCCATTAGTCATACACTTCCAGACATCTGATTTATCTCCATTTGTTTTATGATAAAATAAAAAGGGTTAGGTTTTGGTAAATTAAAGTTTACAGGTTGATTGTTATATTTATTAACAATATTTTACATATATTTACAATCCAAAATGGCTGCTCTTTGCTTTTATCATAGCCATTAATCTCTGAACTGAAGTGCCTGACTTCTTCACCAACTCTTTTATCGAGTGGTACCATGATGTTATAAGAGAATCGTCTCAGGTTTGACACACTTAAGTATGAGATATGTGAAACTTTGCTCTTCAATATTGGCCATATTGCAAAAAAGTCTATAGAATTAACATCAGGGTTTGATGGAGTCTAAGTTGATTCTGGAAATGTCTCTTTTACCAGTTCTGTATAAAATTGGCTGTTTGTGTAACGAGTCTCATAACAAAACTCATCACCTGTATTTTGATGAATAGAGCGTGCAGTAGAATTAGGCCAGCGATAGGACAAGAACAGTGCAGTTTCATGAAGACCACTGGAACAAGGAATGTAATATTTACGCTTAGAATTTGTCTATATTTCTGAGATGAGGTAGTATTTACATTATTCTGACTTATGTCCTCATCTTTGTTGCCATTTGTATGATGTTTCGGCCGTTGTACACTGGCCTTCTTTAGGTGCTAGGAATTTCAAACCGAACCATTTATTACAATCACTGGGGTATATCATTTCCATTCCTTGTGTAGTAATGCCTCGATTGGAAGTCATGAGTTATCTCCTTCTAACCATGCAAGTTACTTGTTCACCACTGCTGTAGCCTGGTATTGAACTCACAACTCTTTGGGTTAATAGCAGGCTACAGCAGTGGTGAACAAGTAACTTGCAGGGTTAGAGAGCGATAACTCATGACTTTTAATCGAGGCATTACTATGCAAGGAATGAGGATGATATACCCCAGTGATTGTCATAAAGAGTTCCCATCAAAATTCCTAATACCTGAAGAAGGCTAGAGTGTACATTGGCCGAAACATCATACAAATGGCACAGAGATGAGGACAATAGTCCGAATAATGTAAATTATGCTTAGAATGTTATTGGAAAGGGCAATACAAATGCAGAAAGACATGTACCAGAGTTTCGTAGACTACACAAAGGCATTTGACAAAGTACGCCACAAAGACATTATAGAGATGTTTGGCAACCTCAACATATTTAGGAAAGACATTAGAATAATCAAGAACCTGTACTAGCAACAAACGGACAGGGAATGAGTTCAGCAGATATACAAAACTAGAAAGGGGTGTAAGACAAGGATGTATCTTCTCGTCTATTCAATCTATGCAGCAAGGCAATCCTGAGAGAATTAGAAATCTTGCCAGGATTCGTCATTAGCGACCACAATCAAGTCATCTTATGTGATGTCTCTGTCCCATTTGTATTACTTCTGCAAAGTAAACGTGAATGCAACTGATATACGAAATAATTGCCAAGGCTGCACAACTGGTCCTTGAGATATTCAAAACAGGTAGGACATGTTACTAACAGAAATCATATATGTTATATTACTACTGATTTTAAAAAGTTATTCTTCATTTTCAAACTGAATGCTTTCAACTAACTAAACAGGTTGAAATTAATATTATCTTTAACCACATTTTTTTTTAACGAGCGATCTTGAAATATGGCTGCTTCTTATTAAGTTGTATGACCTCAAACAGACAGCAGTTTTCACAGAATATTTGCATTGAGAAGCAACTCAGGCTTCTAGAGAGACAGGAGACTAGGGATGGTATTGATTTTCCCAATGTAAGAATGTAAGTTTAGCAGTATAGATGCCACCACCCACAACAATAGCAATCATAGCTGAACATCCCACATTCTGACAACTTCCATCAATATATTATTCCTGGTTATCTCTGTCAGCTAATTCTACTGATCCTTTTTTGTCAATATTATTATTATTATTATTAATATTAATATTTCTGACTCTCTCTGTCATCTAATTATACTGATCCTTTCTTGTCAATTTCATTGTTATTATTATTATGTCATTTTTTCATCATATTTCGATTTCTGCTTTGGTCTCACTACCAACCAAGTCTGCGGGGAGACCTAAGGCAGGTCGTGGCGTATTGTTATGACTCCATTTCATGTTTTTCTATCTTCCCTATCATCCCTAGCATTACATAGATAAAGTTTTGGGCTGTACTTAATAAGACAATTTTTTGTATATCTCTTAAGCTGGGGTTTCCAGGGATTCTTTCAATGTGTTGTTTTGTTCCATTTTTATCATTCCAAGTGCACCTACTATCACTGGCACAAATTATTATTATTATGATTATTATTATTATTATTATTATTTCTAGCTATCTCTGTCATTTAATTCTACTTGTCCTTTTCTGTCAATATTATTATTATTATTATTATTATTTCTACTTCTCTCTGTCATCTAATTCTACATGTCCTTTTCTGTCTCTGTTCTGATAGTTAGAAATAATAATAATATTGACTAGAAAGGACCAGTAAAATTAGATGCTAGAAATAATAATAATATTGACAAGAAAAGGATTAGTAGAATTAGATGACAGAGATAGCTAGAAATAATAATAATAATAATAATAATAATAATAATAATAATAATAATAATGATCCTGGAAAACTGCTACAAGACAAAGAAAATCCTGGAAAACTGCTACAAGACAAAGAAAAATCTTAGTACTGCCTGGATAGACTACCGAAAGGCATTCGATAGTGTGCCACATGAATGGATTTTAAAGACTTTAAATATATACAAGATATCGCCCGTCATCATCAATTTCATCAAACAGTGCATGTCTATATGGAAAACAACCCTTTACCTCAATCATATAAATGGAACCTATAAGTCTGATGAAATAAACATCAAAAGAGGTATATTTCAAGGTGATTCTTTATCTCCCTTACTATTCTGCATATCATTAATAGCACTAACCAGTCAACTTAATAAGACAGAATGTGGTTATAAAATAGGCCAAAAGAAAATAAGCCATCTATTTTACATGGATGACTTAAAGTTATATGCTAAGAATGATAATGAGCTGGAAGGTCTTCTGCAAACTGTAAAATGCTTCAGCGAAGACATTGGAATGAAATTTAATTTGAATAAATGTGCTAAAGCTACAGTTTTACGTGGATCAATACAAGAAACATCCTCAATTAGCCTAGACCCTGCTGTAACAATAAAAGAATTGAAACCAGAAGAAGCTTATAAATACCTAGGTGTAAATGAGAGCGAAAACATTCACCATAAAAAAATGAAAGAAATAGTGCGTAAAGAGTACTATAGAAGGCTACAAATGATATTAAAAACTGAATTAAATTCACAGAATAGAGTTATGGCCATTAATAGCCTTGCAATCCCAGTTGTCCAATATAGCTTCAACATCTTAAACTGGACTCTAAACGACATCAGGCGAATGGATGCTAAAACAAGAAAGCTTCTTTCTAAGCATAGGATGCACCACCCAAAGGCTGATGTAGACCGTCTATACATACCCCGTAAAGAAGGTGGAAGGGGTCTTATTCAGCTGGAATTGTCATACAAGACAACAACTATTGGCTTACTAACATACATAGAAACAACAAAGGATTGGATGATACAATTAGTAAGGCAACATGAAGAAAGAAAGAAAAAATATTCAATAATAAAAGAAGGCAGTAAATACAAACAAGAATTACAGTTAGTAGATTCTGTAGAAAAGCAAAACAGTAGCCAAGAACCAACTATTGCGGCAAAAAATATGAAAATGAAAGCCAAAGATAAAGCTCTTGAAAAGATGAAACAGCGCTGGCAAGACAAACCTCTGCATGGCCAATATCCAGTACGTGCCAATAAATCCAATGTTGACAAAGTTAATACTCATCGATGGTTACGTGCATCTGGATTAAAGTCTGAAACTGAAGGATTTATACTTGCAGCACAAGACCAAAGTCTTTTCACGAGAAACTTTCAGGCAAATATTATGCATAATAATATGGATCCAAAATGCAGGTTTTGTAATAAACACCAAGAAACAATAGACCACCTAATCTCAGGCTGTTCTGTGCTTGCCCCAAACGAATATAAAAATCGCCACGATAGAGTTGGGCAATATTTACATTGGGCAATGTGCAAACATTATGGAAAAGCTGTAAACAAACACTGGTATGAACATCATCCAGCACCGGTAACAGAAATAGAAGATGTAACCATTCTATGGGATTACACCATCTACACAGACAGAAAAATTGAAGCAAACAGGCCAGACATTATTGTTAAAAACCAGAAGGAGAAAACTTGTCTATTAATTGATATGGCGTGTCCAGCGGATTGTAACATAGCAACTAAGGAATTCGAAAAACTGTCAAAATATAAAGACCTGGAAATTGAAATAGAAAAAATGTGGAAATTGAAAACAAGAGTTGTGCCAGTGATAGTAGGTGCACTTGGAATGATAAAAAATGGAACAAAACAACACATTGAAAGAATCCCTGGAAACCCCAGCTTAAGAGATATACAAAAAATTGTCTTATTAAGCACAGCCCACACACTAAGGAAAACGTTATCTATGTAATGCTGGGGATGATAGGGAAGATAGAAAAACATGAAATGGAGTCATAACAACACGCCACTACCTGCCTTAGGTCTCCCCGCAGACTTGGTTGGTAGTGAGACCAATGCAGAAATCGAAATATGATGAAAAATGACATAATAATAATAATAATGATAATAATAAAAAAAAATATTATGATTATTATTTCTGGCTATCTCTGTCATATAATTCTACATATCCTTTTTTCTTAGTATCATCATTACCATTAATTTCTGGCTATCTCTGTCTCTAATTTTACTGGTCTTTTCTTGTCTATATTATTATTATGACTATTATTTCTGTCTATCTCTGTCTTTTTGTCAGCTTTATCATTATTATTATTACTACTAGCTATTTTTGTCTTCCTCTTCTGCGTATCCTTTCTTCTCAGTATTAGGATTATTATTATTATTTCTGTTTATATCAGCCTTCCTATTCTAGCCATTTTGTAATTTGTACCCCTACGTGCAAGGCAGTAAAACAACTAAAGCACAAAGGGTTACAGTGTGCAGAAGAATTAGGAAAAAACAACATTAATAATCAGCACGAAGAGTAAAGGGTAATCAGGAGAACAGTAGATATCGATTGACATTGCATTTAAATTTTTTCTTATTAAAATTGCCTGGGAAGCATGGAGGTGGAAGGGAGTTCCACAAGCAAGAAGTGTGAGAAAAGAAACTTAGCTTAGAACCTACAGTTACATCTCAGTCAGTTAAGTGCCATATGTGAAACAGGCTTGGGCGATCATGTCTTGAAAGAGACATGACTGACTGGGCAGAAGATTATCCCGCAGTAGGTTGCCATTGCTTTCTGCAGTAAACTGGTTGCCAGCCAATGCTATCGAACCCAATCTGTCTTGTTGTTTAACCCATAACTGGAAGGAGGAGACAGATTAATACCTTTCCCAAGGGTATTTGCACATAAGTGAATGCAATGAATTCAACTGGAATTTGAACTCAGCTTCCCGATTTCTCGTTCCGAGCCGATATCCACTGCACCACAATGCACGGTCTTGTACTGTGTTTAAATTTGCAACTTGTAGGTACCATAGTGAAAAGCTCATCTGAATGATTACCATGAAATTATTTTATTTTTTTAATCATATCACCCCAAGCAAGGCGATAATGCCACTGATGCACAGGGGACTACGTAAGAGTAAAAAGAATGGAAAAGAGAAAGCCGGAAACCACATCCTAAACAGGGAACAAGGGATGAGCCTCTTCACCTGTTCAATAGACGTGGGTGGAGTGTGAACCGGGCGATAGTTTAGTCTGTCTACTCTAATTGAAAAAGAATAAAAGAGAGTGAAAAGATTGGAAAAGAGGAAACCAGAAACCGCATCCAAAACAAGAAACAAGTGATGAGCCTCTTCACATGTTCAATAAATGTGGGTGGAGTGTGAACTGGGCGATAGTTTAGTCCAGCTACTCCAATTATAGAAAAGACACAGAGAAGTAACATTATGGTGATGGAAAAGTGACTGAAGTTGAGTTGCAAGATCAGGCCCAATAATATTGCTGATTATAATTGGTATTATTATTATTATTGATATTATTTCTGGTTTTCTTTACATTCTACATATCCTTTATTCTCAGCATTATCAATTGAATTTCATCCCCTCAATTTTGAGGGGATGAAATTCAAATGATAATGCTGTCTTCAAATTCTACATAGCCTTTCTTCTTATTATTTTTGGCTATTTTTGTCTTTTATTTCTACATATCTTTTCCTCTTATTATTTGACTGTAGTATCTTATGCAAATTAAGAATCAAGTATAAATAGAGAATAGCTGGGAAAGTAAGATATGGAAAAAAGTTGTCATCACAAAGGGCACGGAGAGCTGTGCTATGACTAATACTACGCAGAACGAAATGCAAAGATACTCCCATAAATGACTACCTTAGAATTTAACCATCTAGTTGCCAAGTTGAAGGAATTCAAAATATGTTTGCAAAGTAAGTTACTTGTACTGTGTGGTAATGTACAAAACTTTACTTATATATCATTGTTTCTTTTTTTTTAAATGGGCTAAGTTTAATTTTCATGCCTGCAAATAAAATTTTTTAAATGGGCTAAGTTTAATTTTCATGCCTGCAAATAAAATTTTTTAAATGGGCTAAGTTTAATTTTCATGCCTGCAAATAGAAATTTTTAAATGGGCTAAGTTTAATTTTCATGCCTGCAAATAAAATTTTTTAAATGGGCTAAGTTTAATTTTCATGCCTGCAAATAAAATTTTTTAAATGGGCTAAGTTTAATTTTCATGCCTGCAAATAGAAATTTTTAAATGGGCTAAGTTTAATTTTCATGCCTGCAAATAAAATTTTTTAAATGGGCTAAGTTTAATTTTCATGCCTGCAAATAGAAATTTTTAAATGGGCTAAGTTTAATTTTCATGCCTGCAAATAAAATTTTTTAAATGGGCTAAGTTTAATTTTCATGCCTGCAAATAGAAATTTTTAAATGGGCTAAGTTTAATTTTCATGCCTGCAAATAAAATTTTTTAAATGGGCTAAGTTTAATTTTCATGCCTGCAAATAGAAATTTTTAAATGGGCTAAGTTTAATTTTCATGCCTGCAAATAAAATTTTTTAAATGGGCTAAGTTTAATTTTCATGCCTGCAAATAGAAATTTTTAAATGGGCTAAGTTTAATTTTCATGCCTGCAAATAAAATTTTTTAAATGGGCTAAGTTTAATTTTCATGCCTGCAAATAAATTGTGTGTCAAAAGGACAGCTTTTCCCTTGACTCTGCTAATATTTTAACTCCCTTTTCTCAGCAATGTTTATTGTTTTAAGACCTGATGATTAAAATTCTAATAAAACACTAAAATATGAAAGTAAATTTATACAATTTTTTGTTCTTGAAAATTTAAAGCAAAAACATTAAACACCATTTATTAGATGTTTTATTTAAAACAATAATATGCATCAGATCATATCTTTCACATTTTTTTCTTTTTTTTTTTTTGTTCTCAATTGGAGTAGATAGACTAAACTATCACCCGGTTCACACTCAACCCATATCTATTGAACAGGTGAAGAGGCTCATCCCTTGTTTCCTGTTTAGGATGTGGTTCCCGGCTTTCTCTTTTCCAATCATTCTACTCTTAAGTAACCCCATGCGCATCAATGGTGTCACCGTCTTGCTTGGGGTGATATGATTAAAAAAAAAAAAGAACCAGTTTTGGCATGTCAAACCCTGAAGATAATAATAAATGGTGTTTAATGTTTTTGCTTTAAATTTTCAAGAACAAAAAATTGTATAAATTTACTTTCATATTTTGGTGTTTGATTAGAATTCGAATCATCAGGTCTTAAAACAATAAACATTGCTGAGAAAAGGGAGTTAAAATATTAGCAGAGTCAAGGGAAAAGCTGTCCTTTTGACACACAATTTATTTGCAGGCATGAAAATTAAACTTAGCCCATTGAAAAATTTCTATTTGCAGGCATGAAAATTAAACTTAGCCCATTGAAAAATTTAACCTCTCTAACAAAAATCAAAGGCTTGTTAAAGCTACAGTTGAAGAGTTGGCACTAGATGCAATGTCAATACAATTATAGAAAATAATGAAAAGTATGTATGTCTATAACAACACCCAGACAACATCTAATCCAATAAAAAGGAAGTGGGAACTTGTGTTGTTATTCCCAGTAACAGTTACATGAAACCACACAAGGAAGAAACTTTTCTACTACCGACCAAATTTGTGTGTGTCTTAAATCATGCCTGCTTCAATCCCAAACCTGCCTTTGATTGGCTGAAACAGTCTTATTTAAACCAAGCAACAATTTGTTATGGAAAGATCTCAGGTTCAATTCCTGATAAGTCACAAATTAATACAAAACCTAACAATAGTTTCGCTGATAAAATCCTTAAATTTGCTGGATGACCCAGAACACGTAGAACTTTTGCTGCATTTACAAGAATAAAGAAATTAAGAGACACAAAGACTGACAAAAGAGAAAATGGGAAAACCAATTTATTTCTTGCTATGGCTATGGGGGGGGGGGGGGGGGCAAAACTGTGAAGAAAACTTCAACAATGTGTTACCTGAATGAATTAGAATAAATGACATTTGAAGAAATTGTTAAAATTATGAAAAAGAACATAAAACCAAAAAAAGATTGGTAATCACTGAAAGATCCAAGTTTTTAGAAACAAGACAAGCACCAAATAAGTCCATTATACAATACTTATATAGATTGAAAAAATGAGCCAAGTATTGTGTATTTGAAAAAATTGGGAGCATGGGAAATGATGAGTATAGAAGGTGAATTAATTCTTCTTAGATTAATTGAAGGCTTGCAAGACCAAAACAACAAGTGCCAAATTCTAGAATGTCTACAGGGTAACAGCATGAGTTTGGAAGTTAGTGTCAAGTTTTTGCAACAATTTGAGTTGATTAGAGAATTTAACCAACCAAAAGAAGAATTCAAGACATACAGGATGAACACAACCAAATTCATAATTAAATGTAGATATTGTGGAAAAAATCATGATAGAGGCAAGTACAAATGTCCAGCTCTAGGAAAATATGCTCAAATTGCAAAAAAAAAAAGAGATCATTTTCAAAATATATGCAAATACGAAAAGTAAATATAAGTAAAAACTGTTCAAACTCCCTCTGAAGAAGAAGCTGAAATATTTACAATGACTATGTAAAAAAGAAGTAGAAAAAAAACAGGGATAAATGGCCAGATATCTAACATGCAAGTTGGTACAGACAGTAAAGTTACATTGATATCTAAAAATTTTTGGATAAAATTAGGACAACCTAAATTAAAAATAGTAGTGTACAATTAAAGCAATTTGATGGAATGACCATGAAAACAATGAGTACATTTCAAGGCAATTTTTAAACTGACAAAAATTACAGTTGTAGCATGCAAAAATGATCACAGATTACCAGGGATTGACGTATTAAAAGTAGCTACAGCAAGATTAATCAATTCCATGGAAGCAAAAGGAAATGAAATAGGATTATTGAAAGGCTATAAAGTAAGCATTCGACTAAAAATAAAACTATCACCCTAAGTATATAGAGTCAAGAAAAATCCCAATTCTTATCGTACCTTTGGTAGCAGCCAAATTAAACAAAATGATGCAAGGCATATTAGAAAGAATAACTCTATCCTAGGTCCCACGCTATTTCTGATCTACATTAATGATCTCCCCGACACCATTAGATCCCAAGTTGGCATGTATGCTGACGACACAACAATCTACTCCCGCATCGATCAGAAACCAGGTCTGGACGACAAAGTGAACCTCGCTGCCGCACTTGAAAGGGACCTCCAATCAGTAGTGACCTGGGGTAGGAAATGGTTGGTAAATTTCAATGCCTCCAAAACAAAGCTGTTATCAACTAACCACCATAGACAATCGCATCTACCTCCCATTAGCATGGGACAGGCTAGCCTCCCAGAGAGTAAAATACTACGCCTCCTTGGCCTTACACTCTCGGCGGACCTCAAATGGAATGACTATATTGAATCCATTGCCAAATCTGCTGCTATGAAAGTTGGCTCCCTGTGCAGGGCCCGGAAATTTTTCCCACCTGAAACTATTCTGCACATATACAAATCTACCATCCGCCCGTGTATTGAATATTGCTGCCATATCTGGTCGGGTGCCCCTGCTGCTCTCCTTGGGCTTCTTGACAAAATACAAAGGAGGATCTGTAACGTGGTTGATACTGACTTGGCAGACCGGCTGCAGCCGCTCTCACACCGGCGTGATGTAGCTTCCCTGTGCCTCTTCTACAAGTACTTTCATGGCTTCTGCTCCGATGAGCTTAGATCACTGGTGCCGCCTAAGCACGAATTTACACGAGATACTAGATTAGTAACTAGGTCCCACCCTTTTACAGTTAAACAAATAAGATGTAACCGTAAATTCTACTCCAACAGCTTCTTTTCTCGCGCTTCCCGCCTGTGGAACTCCCTTCCACAAGTCTGCTTTCCCGACAGTTACAATCTCCAGGTGTTTAAGTGTAGGGTCAATAGACACCTCCTATCACACTAACTCCCAACTATTCTCACAACACTCTCATCTACCCAACCCTCATTCTCGGTATCCTCACCCGCCTATCACCCACCCTCTGTTATTTCCTATATTTAATCAGCCTTTCTCCACTCTACGTAGCCCCCTGCACAGTAGTGGCAGTGACATGCCTTGCTCGGGGTGAAACGCTTATAAAAAAAAAAAAAAAAACTCAAGTGGGTAATGATTGGGTGTCACTGATAGTAGCGACAAAGAAACCTGATGGAGATTTAAGGATATGTGGTGATTACAAGATAGGAGTAAATCACCAGATATGTTCAGACTCTTTTCCATTGCCAAATATTGAAACTGTGAGGCACAAGTACCCTCTGGTCATCATCAGGTGTCCATAGATTGGCTGATGTGGAATATCTCATTGATTCTTGCGAAAAAAAATATAAAAGGCTCCAAAAATACACCAAAAAAAGTCCTTCAGGACGGTGGCGTAGTTGATTATACATGTGTTAGTATCATCTAGTGGTCATGAGTTCGATCCTTGGACTTGGTAGTGAGAGAACCGAACTCCAACATGAAAGAACAATAATTTATTTCACAGGATATTTCGCAACAAGATATTCCACATTAGCCAATCTATGAACACCTAATGATGACCAGAGAATACTTGGTTGAAACGTTGTGTTTAATATAACACCTATATCAGCCAAGATGATAACAAAAGTTTGAAATAATTCCAAGATTATTGAAAAGTACTCATCTCAGAAATAAATGCAAATTGTGAGCCACGAGTTAGCAAAAATAGAGAGCTGTGCTATGACTAATACTATGCACAAAGAAATGAAAAACTTAACACTAGCTGTTTCTGTTTTTGAATTCTTAGTATTATCGTTGTCATTATTATTTCTGGCTATCTCTTTCTTTTAATTCTAAACTAGCAGTATAGCCCGGTGTTGCTCGGGTGTAATGAAAGCTTTAAAACTAATCCATGGTCCTGGAGCTCAGGCTCTTTGGACGTTGGCATGAAAGACTAAAAAGCAATAGTTGTTTCCAGTTAAAGCAAAACCGTAGACTGAAAGAAAAATGAATAGATGTAAGGCAAATTTTGATTTCCTGGTATCGATATTAAATAAGTTTTATTCGTCGTAAACTGAATGTTGAAGGCTAAATAAGTCCTCTGAGTAAATGGTATCATGGCTGAGGCTAAGAACTACAATTATACCTATTTAGAGCCAAACCCGAAGCAAAAACTAAAATAAAAGGGCTGAAAAAAATACAGACATACAGGCAGATAAACAGACACACACACAAACATCTTGCCTTTTATATATATATATATATATATATATATATATATTATCGATTTTCTGCACTATCGTTTCATATGTCTTTGTCTATGAGTGTATCAAATTTGATTAAAACTGAACCACTCCTTCTATAACCCGATTTTTTCGATTATCGATATTTATTGGGGATACCTCAACACAAAACCTAGCTAAGAACACTCGCAGACGCTTATAGTACAACTGTGTAAATTTTCAAGAAAATTGGTTCAGCCGTTTCGGAGTCTATAGGTAACGGACACACACACACACACACACACACAGAGACAAAGTTACATTTATAAATAAGTTAAGATAAGATTAAGATATCGTTCCTTCTCAGTATGACTATTATTTTTATTGTTATTTCTGGCTATCTCTGTCTTCCAATTCTACATACATTTTTGATCCTAGGATAAAAAAAAAGGAAAAAAAAATTTGCTAATAATTTTTGCAGGCCTTCCTTAGACTGTGACATTTGTCAGAATCAAAATATTTTGATGTTTTATCAATTTAAAATATTGAACTGTGTCAAAACAGTCTCTGACTTTTACAGTTATTTTATAGCTATTTTGTGTATGAAAACAGACTTTTCAGGGGTTAAAAAAAGATTTATTTTAAATAAAGAATAAATCGCCCGGTTCACACTCCACCCACCTCTATTGTACAGGTGTAGAGGCTCATCCCTTGTTCCTTGTTCAGGATGTGGTTTCCGGCCTTCTCTTTTCCAATCTTTTCACTTATCTTTTCCTTTTTTTTTCCTTTTTCCTTTTTTTTTTCTCAATTGGAGTAGATAGACTAAACTGTCGTCCGGTTCACACTCCACCCACGTCTATTGTACAGGTGTAGAGGCTCATCCCTTGTTCCCTATTCAGGAAGTGGTTTCCGGCTTTCTCTTTTCCAATCTTTTCACTCTTATGTAGACCCCTGAACATCAGTGGCGTTACCGCCTTGCTCGGGGTGATATGATTAAAAAAAAAAATATATATATATATATATATATTTTATATTAAAAATTTAAAAATTTAGATATAGATGTTTGTTTACATTTTCTCAGATAATCTGAGGGGACGAACAGTATATACAGTGGGTGGACAAAATAATAGCATAATTTTGAAAATTTGAATAAGCTGTCAGAAGCTTGTCTATTTTTATATTTATTGATTTAATATTAGTGGCACTTCATTTTTTTGCTAAAATTGTTGTTTTTACAGACATTTAAATATTAAATTATTTTATTAAAATCACTAGTCAAGACTATTTAAGAATTTTATGTAATCTTATGGTTTAGAAACTGTTTCCAGATAGAAATTCCATCTTTCAGGATGATAATGCTTCCATTCATACTGCTAAAGTTGTAACTGAATGGCATGAAGAACATTCTGGTGAAGTAGAACACCTTATCTGGCCACCACAGTTCTCAGATCTCACTATCATTGAACATTCATAGTTCATTTTAGAAAAACAAGTGAGGAGTCAATATCCTCCATCATCATCATTGAAATAATTTGAGACTGTTTTAGTTGAATGGATAAATGTTCTGCTGGAAATAATTCAAACCTTGTATGAGTTGATCCCATGCAGAATTCAAGCTGTAATTACTGCCAAAGATGATCCTACCCCATATTGATATTGACTGTTAGCATAGAACTTACAGTTGCATCTAGACATTTCATCTATAAAATGATGATACCTTGTTGCCAATCTAGTACTGTGCTTAAATTGATAAAATCTACGTACCATAGAAAAAAGTATATCAGAACAATTACCATAAAAATATTTGTAGAAAAGGCACAGTGAAGTTACGTTACAGTGGTGGGAAAGTGACTAAAGCTGGGATACCAGATTAGGATGAATAATATTGCAGATTTTTCTTTGTTATTTTCAAATAGGTTTTCCTCAATTTTTTTTTAGAAGTTGACCAGCCTTTTAAAGTAGTCCCACATGTTGTGTAAATAAATGCCTTTTTTATTTTCATAACTAATCTACATACTGTACGTACTGAAGTACAAATGTCCAGCTCTAGGGAAAATAAAACAAAAAAGATCTCATGCCGTATACTCGACCATTTACAAGTGAGGAAAAAAAAGAAGCCATTTTCGGTTTTTTTTCGAGCTAAAGTCATTTGTTAGTTATCTCCCTTGAATTAATTATATTTGTCTCGCTTCAACGACAAACGATTATGTACAGAAATAAGACGAGCTTGATACGAAGTTTATTTTATAAAGAAAGTGTTCGATTTCGTTAAATATGAAAAAATTAGATTATATGCAAATATTTTCTATTATATTTTTGACTTGTAATATCTAAAACAGTACTGGATTTCCGGTTTATTTTTCATTCTCTAAAGTTGAAGTATTACTAGCCCAGTTTACTTTGGCATACTATTTAATTACCCCTAAACTTAGTTTTTAGTATAAACTTAGTTTGGCATAGTATTACCCCCTAAACGGGGATCCCAAGCCTGATTGGGGGCCTCTACGAAATGCTTTGTGACCCTTGCTATCTTATCAACATTTGCTTTTGTTTTTCCCCTACAATTCAATTTCAATACAATTTTTAGCACAACTGAAAGGAAGAAAAAATTTTCGGATTTTGACGTCATTCCAAGTGGGATCATTTTTGGTTCAAATCTGTAAACGTTTTTTCTTTTTGCTCATGCTAAAAAACTATATACAATGTATACATTTTTCACTATTTCTTATGCCTAATGTTAAAGGTGTTTTAACATTACGATTTTTGACAAGATCTCAAGTTGGTGTTACTGTTAAAAATTGTTATGGTATTCGTTAGTATAAATTTTATTAGAGAGCAGAGACAACGAGGAGACAAGTTAAGCTTACAAGGGAGATCTCCGTAATGAATACAGAAGCATCCTCTTTATTAAGGGAAGTAACCCCTATCCCAAGGGAAGGCAACTCATGCCATGACATCCCCCTTTCATTAAGAGGATTGTTCACTGAAATGAAAAGGAGTTCATTCAGAGCCTTTTTCTATAAGGTGTATTTTTGGGGAGGTTTTACGACACGACCAGATCTAGTGATTGTTTCTGTTGGTGTGTTACCACTAGGCTGAGTTTATGTACAGGTCTGTGTGTTATTTCAGGTGGGGTGCAAATATTGGTCTGTGCGTTGGGTGTTTCTGCAGGAAGTGTGTTTGGAATCTTGGGGGGGGGGGTGGGGTGGAGGCTCAGAGTGATGCGGGAGTGTACCATGGAGAGGCGTCAGTGCCTTGTTGCTAACATCTTCCCTGAGATGCCTGCGGTTCCTGCGAAGAACCTGTCCTGTTGGGGTTTCAATAATGTAGGATTGTGGTTCAGTGCAGACTTGCCTGGCCACAGCTGGAGTCCAGTTCTTTGCATCATGATCTTGTACTCGCACCAGTTGTCCTGTGCTAAGTCTGGCAAGATCCTTTGCATGCTGATCATGTTGCTTTTTCTGCAATAACTGTCTATTGAGTAGACGATCCTGAACTTCCTCTTTCCGGGCATTATTGTTGGTGCATTTTGTGGGGAGATTGCTGACCAGCTTCCAGTTGAAAAGTAATTCTCCCGGAGATGTGATTACATGATCCACTGGAGTCGATCGGAGACACAAAAGGCTCATGTCCATGTCTCGGTTGCTCAGTATAGCCTTCTTCATGGCTCCCTTGATGGTCTGTATGCATTGTTCTGCCATGCCGTTCGATTGAGGGTATTTAGGAGAAGATGTGATGTGCTCAAAATCCCATGCCTTGGCAAATTCTTTAAACTGCTGAGAGCTAAAATGTGGTCCATTGTCACTGATAAGCCTTTCCGGAACTCCTTGTTCAGCAAAGATTTGCTTGGTAAGGTGAATGACTTCCTTGCTGGAGAATTCCCTCAGTTTGCGGATGAAGGGGTATTTTGAGTAGTAATCCACAATGAGGAGGTACTTATTCCCATTCAGGTTGAAAATATCAGTAGCCACAATTTGCCATGGTCGTGATCTCACGTGGCATGAGGGACTCTGCAGTTTGGGACTTCTGGAGTTCTTGGCATATGGCGCATTGCTGTACTATCTTGTCGATGTCGCTATTTATACCACTCCAGAAAACACAGGTTTTTGCCCTGAGCTTGCATTTGTCGCTTCCTTGGTGACCATAATGTATTTTTTCCAAGGTTTCGGGTTGCATTGATTTAGGGATCAGTATCCTGTCACCTTTGAGCAATATGCCATTCTCAATAGAGAGCTCATCTCTATAAGACCAGTATGGATGAAAGTCTTTATGTAGTTCTCTGGGAGATTCTGGCCAGCCTTGAAGAATCCGTACCCTTAATTCGCACAATATTGGGTGGCATTAGTTGCTTGACGGATCTGAGTCAGTTTCTCAGTTGAGAATTGCACAAAGTCTACTTTGATGTCTAAGTCAATGACTTCTTTGCTTTTTTTTTGTTGGGAAGTCTGGATAGTCCATCTGCCAGTATCATCTCTTTGCCCGGTCGATATTTGATGATCATGTCATACTCTTGGACTCTTAACAGCATTCGTTGAAGTCGGGGGGTGCTGCAGTTAGGTTCTTAAGGCAAATCATTTCCAAGGGCTTGTGGTCACTTTCAACTTCAAATGAATGTCCGTAAACATAAGTCCGAAATCGTTCACAGCCGAATACAACAGCTAAGAGCTCCCGCTCGATATTGGCGTAGCGCTGCTCTGTTTCAGTCAGGGATTTTGACGCGAAAGCTATGGGTTTGCCTTCTTGGATTAGTGCTACGCCCAGGCCTATGGATGACGAGTCGACTTGTATTATGGACTTTTTGGAAGGGTCATAATAGCATTTCTCTGCATATCAAGTTCTTTATTTCCTGCAGCGACTTCTGGTGAGTATTGCTCCAAACGTAGTCCGTATCCTTTTTCGGGAGTTCTCTGAGGTTTGCTGTGAGGTCTGAAAGCCTAGGAATGAACGGTGCCATGTAGGTAATAATTCCTAGTACCTTTTACAGCTCGGTAATATTGCTAGGACTGGGGAGTGATTTTATTTCCTCCACTTTCTGAGGGTCTGGGTGTATCCCATTTTTATCGAAGATGGCGCCGAAGAATTTCACCTGTTCCTGGTCGATTGCACATTTGCTACTGTTGAATGTGAGGTCAGCAGTTCGTGCTGTCTCCATTAACGTCCGTAATTTGAGGTTGTGCTCCTCTTTGGTTTTTCCATAGATGATAACGTCATCAATTAATGCCAAAGCTCCAGTGCACTTTTCTATGATCATGTCCATTCTTTGTTGGAAAACATCCTGAGACATAACCAGGCCAAAGGGCATTCTTTGAAAGCAGTATCTTCCAAAGGGAGAATTAAATGTGGTTAGCAATTGTGACTCCTTGTCGAGCTTGACAGACCAGTAGCCATTTTTCGCATCCAGCTTGGAGAAGAATTTGGCGCCCGACAGTTTGTGTGAGAGCTCTTCCATGGTTGTAGTTTTGTGGTGGCAACGCATGATGACTTTATTTAGATCTTTGGGATCTAAACATAAGCGGAGTTTGCCGTTGTTCTTGCGCACATATACAATGCTGTTGACCCACTCTGTTGGTTCATCAACTTTGCGGATTATCCCTTGGGAAATCATTTCATCCAGTTCTGCCTTTATTTCATCTCTCATGTGGATGGGGCATTTTCTTGGTGCATGGACTGTCGGATGGTTATTGGGTCGAAGTACAATGTGGTATTCCCCGGCGAAGTTACCAATTCGATCAAATTCATCAGGATACGCTTCAATCAGATCTTTCGTGGAGTTGATTGGTGCATTGTCTGATGAAGTAGCTGGGATACACGACGCATGAATGACTGGGGCACACTTTGTTCTCTGGATGGAACAGTGTAGAGTAACCAGTTTTAAGTCCTGAAGGGAGGGTAATCCTAGTATGGTAGGTCCCTTGGAGGTCACTACGTAGAATTTCACGTACCTCCATTCGCCTTTGTATGCACATTGAATCTGTATGGATCCATGTTGCGGGATACTAGATCCGTTGTACGCCGTAAGTACTGCAGCTTCTTTCTGTGTTGTGCCAGGGAGTGGTTGTCCATTCCGGTCTACACACTCTGGAAACATTTGCTGGAATGTGCGTACAGGGAGTGTATTTCCCTCCGCACCTGTGTCTACCTTGATTTTTAACTTGTGTACGCCTTTTCTATTTGGTAACACTATGTCCAATGTGGCGAATGCCTCTGTCTGAGGGTATTTTTTATCGTGGGCTTTCACTGAATAGAAAGACATCCACTCGAAGTCGTCCACTACCTGGTCCTGAACATTAATGGAGTTCTGACGGTTTTTATACGTGTGCTGTACCGGTGTGAAACTTCTGTGTTTGGTAGACCTGTTTGTCTGTGGTTGTCTGCCAGTTTTTTCCTTGACTTTTCTGTTGTGGCATATCCTAGCCCAGTGGTTCTTCCGTCCACATGCTGAGCAAGTACTGCCTGGAGCAGGGCAATTTCCATTTTGATGGCTAAGTCCACATTTGCCACAGATCCGTGCTTTATTGCACTTATTTGGCTGCTGACGTTTCCTTGTAGCTCGCCCATTTGCCTCATGTAATTAACTGAAGCCTCGTAACTCCTACACATGTTGAGTACTTCTGACATGGACATTGTCTCGTTTTTGCCAAGTAGCTGCTTTTGTAATTCAGGGAATTTTGATCCGGCAATGATCTGGTCGATTACTCGTTCTTCCATCTCACGCTCGTCCCTGAACTTGCATTTTTGTGCCTGAAGCCTACATCTTGCCAGAAAATCATCAATGTTCTCTGCTTCATTTTGTGAGTAATTTTGCAAGCAGAAGCGTGCAATCTGAAAGTTAGTTTGTGGCTCTATTTGCTCTAAGAACTTTCCTCAAATTGCTGCAGGGTTATGTCTGTCGGCTTCATTTTCGAACGACCAGGAGTTGTAGCATCTTAAACCTTCTTTTCCCGATAACAAAAGAATGTGGTTGACTTGTTTGTTCTCTGGTATGCCTTTCATGGAGAAGAATAATTCACATTGTTGTTTGAAAAATTTCAGGGATTCCACCAAATTTGATGTTTCCCAGCACATAAGTGGTTCACTTGAATGGCTAGACATTATTATTATTATTATTTGGAATAAAACAAGGACTTGAAAAGAAGGGATGAGATAACTTACAGTTGTGGTTACAAACTTCCAATATGGCGTCTTTTTCCTTTGTTTTTTTTAATAACGCACGTGTCTGCTTCTTGATTCGTAACAGCCTGTATGAATGAGATCTTGCTAGACTTTACAGCCGCTTTCCTGTTTGTGTTCACTGTAATGTTCTTCGTTCGTTTTTTTACCGCTGCCACCATGTTATGGTATTCGTTAGTATAAATATTATTAGAGAGCAGAGACAACGAGGAGACAAGTTAAGCTTACAAGGGAGACCTCCGTAATGAATACAGAAGTAACTCCTATTCCAAGGGAAGGCAACTCGTGCCATGACAAAAATGGTCGCAAAACATTGAATTTATGATGGAATTATCGACATGTCTCTTTGTAATTAGTTAGACATTGTATTTTATTTTCAATCTTTTTACTTTAATTGTTAATCTATATATATATATATATACGAGCCATGCTTATATGTTCATAATTGGACTATAATAAAATTTCTATTTTATGAGTCCGACCTGATGAATTGAAAACTGAGATATAGTAGAGTCAGGGGGGCGGTATTAGGTGCAGTCCTGAGCAAGTGGCTGGCAGAGCGAGGTTTGGGTGGGGTAACATGAGAGAGCGTGCGAAAAGAGCTACCAGGATTAGGTAGACGTGGAGGACCATGATCGCCTACGTCCTGAAGGGACATGGCACATAGAAGAAGAAAGGACACGACACCCTTGCGCCGGCCCTGCACAAGACTTAAACACAGGTATAGGTTACGAAGTGAGGACAAACCTACTCATTATTGGTATGAATGGTCAACCAAACTAGTAACTAAGTTCATTATCCAACGCCGTTTGCAGACTTGAGTATCGTTCTTTTTAAAATTATAATAAAACGACTAAGTAATTTTTTAAGGAGTGCAAATGCAGGGTAGTAAGTAACGACATCAAAACCCCTATTGACGCGGTTTGATGAACACTGACAGGGAAACGCTTCTACGGTGGATTTATTTGTATATATATATTTTTAATGATTACGAGCTAGTCTAGTTCGAGTAGTTGTCATTACCGTTTGCTCGGTTCATCCTAGTGGCATTTTGCCAAATTAAGCTAAGCTTAGTAAACCCGAAAAATCGCTTCTCGGATATTTAGCCACGAAGCTTAAATTAACTAATTAAATTTTTTAAAAAGTCCACTTTTAACGGTAACGTCTTCCGTCGTCGGGGGTTCTACCTTCTGTATCGTACGTAGGTCAGGATCAATGCTTGAGGCGTCCTAAAATGGTATAGGCCTTAGGAACGTGATAATATAACTGGCACCACCTGGCTGAACACGTGCTACTCTCTGTTCATTTATAAACCTTTATAGCGTGATTGACGTTGACCCATATTTTTTTGTCTTTGATTTCATTGGTTGGGAATATTTGAGCTTCAACCAATCAAAATAAAAGGAAAATCCGGTGCAATACTAAAAATGTCACCCCAGTTTATTTATTCTGTAAACTAGGTATTTAATTTTGATCTCTCTTTAAATTATTGCAAGAAAAAGTCGCAGAAATAAACCTCATTCCAATATATAATATATAAAATGAACTGTATTTTTTTCAGTTAAAATAGATTTTTAAGTTACACTATATATTGTTGCATTTCAAATGTTATTACTAATCCTTCGGTTAATAATTTTTTTGTGTTTCTGCCACGCATTGCTCTTAAAATAAATATAGTATACATATTTACATTCTTAATTGGTTTACTTACCTGTAGGTAAAAGCATCTAACTTCTTTTTTTTCCGGAAAAGAAAGCTTTTTGTTACAACGGCAAGTACTGTCACTACCTTTACTGACGTTTAAATTTGAAGGTAAGATATTTTTGTACGGGAAAGTTAATGTTTAAAAGAATAATTCAGTATTTCTTTTTATTTTTTAACTTATGTCATGGTTTTCGCTTTAAAAGTTTTTTTTTTCAATCCCAATATTACCGGCATAAAACCGGAAAAATCTAATAAGGAGATTTTTTTATATGAATGACAAAATAGATAAAGTTAAAGTACATTTCTTCATTTAAAAACATGGCTTTTTATAAAACTTTTTTAGGATAATTAAAATAAATTAGCCCTGCAATATTTGTTTCTTGAAAGGACTTTTTTTTTTTTTAATTAAGCTTTCAAAAAGCATACTTTAGAAATTAATAGCACTATTAATACATGTTTAAATGATTCTGGAAGATAAATTTTTGCTTTTTTAGTCATCCATATGAAAAACTGAAAAATAGTTAACTTCTTATTCTTAACGTCTGTTTTTGTAATTTTGTTAGCTTAAAAAAATCACTACCAAACATCCAGTTAACATATATAATGAAAGTGAAAATAAATGAATCGCTTTTTAGTTTTTTTAAATTCGTAACAGGACCGCTGTTAGAAAAAGAAAAAAAAATACCTGACTACCGTTTACCCTGCACTCGTTCAAAAAATTTCACACGAAACCTTTTTATAATTTTAAAATTTTTTACATAGACACTATCAAAAAATTGTACCAGTCGATTAATGTTTTACATATCTTAAATTCCATTTTTACAAATTCTTGGGATACTTGGTTTAATATTTATTTACCCAGTAATAAGTTGAGTTTATTATTTACTACTGACACTTTTTCCTCGGTGCCCGGTAAATGATAATCAAATAGGAAAAAGTGGGTATAATTAAAAAATTTTCAGACGAAACTTAAAATTGACTCCTGCAAGTGCCCAAAATTTGTTTAATGTAAAAATGTTACCATCAAAATTTGTGTTATTAGTAAGAAAAAGAAGAGTTTTTAAATTTTGACGTCAAAATAATAATTTGTTTGTGTCTTTTAGAACCCGCCAGAGATAAGTTCGGAAAGTTCTTTTTAAAATAAGAAATCAACCAGAACTTTTTTAAAAAAAATATTAATTTTTTATGCTCAAGGACATCCACTGAAATTGATTGAATATTATTCTCTCCTTAAATGAATTTCGATATTCGACCTCTAAAAATTATTAAGAAGATGTAGAGACTTTTTTCTTCATGAAAGCACAATACATTTTATTTTATTTTTTATGTCCCTTCTGGAAGTCACTGATCACGACTCTAAAAAGATTCATTTTCTTTATTATCTTTGAATTGACATAACTTGGAATACACAATAAAGTATACTTTATTGTGTATAGTTTTTGAATTTAGAGTAGTCTTTCTCGTAAAGTGGCTGTCACCTAAAGGTTAGCCGCTATGTAAATTCCACTCTATGGAGATCAGATGGAATCATGACTGTCTCAAGGGATTTTTTGAATAAAAGCGGAACAAAAAACCTTTACACTGATGCCTATTAAGATGTTATGAAGTTTTAAAATTAAGATTGAAACAATATCTTTTTTTTTTTTAATTTAAAGCAAATATTTGTTTACATTTCAAGAGTTGTTCAAACTATTGATGAATTTTTTTTATCCCATTCATTGTTTTAAATTTTGAGAAGTCATTATCATTTCAACAGCTGTTCAGACTATTGATCTTATTCTTTTTGTTTAAGATACTTTCAATCGTTTTAAAACGAGCTATTACAATTGCATGAGTTGTTCTTGTTCAGTATTCATATCATTCTTTTTTCATTTTTTCATTTTGTGTTCGTTTTGTTTAGCATATGACATATGCTAAACAAAACGAACACAAATTAAAACTGAGTTATCTCCCTTAATTATTGTAATACCCACACAAAAATAAAGCTTTTAACAAAGCTGTGTATAAATATTAGAATGACAACAGAAACATTTTAAATCAGACGTTAGGTATTGTTAGAATGTTCTGATTTATCATTGTGTATGTATGTATGTATGCATGCATGCATGTGTGTGTGTTTGTGTGTGCATATATATATATATATATATATATATATAAGAAGAATACACAACACAGTTATAAATCTAGAATTTCAGCAATGTAAAGAAAAAAAATTACAGTTGCTTTGTTTACATCCTTTATGAATAAATAAGTGTTAATTTTACTCAGAATATTAAAAAAAACCCAGATTTTTTAAGCTGGAAATAAATTGAGAATAGTGTAGAGGGCACGAAGAAGTCCCTCAAACAATAAAAAGAAAAATGCACTACCAATAAAGTAAAATAAACTTTTGTTTATTTTCGTAAAAAAAATAAAAGAATTGTTTCTTTGTACAAAAATATAATTGTCCGTAAAGCTGTAAAAAAGGAAGAAAGAAAGGAACTGGGAATGTGAGAGGGAAAGGAAGGACGATGTGTTGCGAGTGAGGTGAGAGAAAGAGAAGGTGAAAGAATGTTCACTGATACGTGATAATGCCTGTTGTGTAAACTGCTGAATTCTCTGTGTGTGTGTGCTCCAAGCTGTCTGTGTGCCCCTCTGTGGTTTGAGCTGGCTGCTCTTCCCTCTGGCGTTGAAAGTTTCTGCTTCCTTTTTATCTTGATTGTGAAGCTCTGGGGAGATCAAAAAGTGTGTTTCTTATGTCGAGCCCTGATTGGTCGAAAATTCATATTTTTGACCACGTGGTGTGCTTTCCACTACGTCCGAGCTTTTGGGTGCGCCGTTCTTGTTTTTGACCCCACAGGGTATGGTAAGGGGTGAATGCCCGCGCAGTTGTATTTTCTTGAGATACACGTGGTGTGAATTCATTTTATTGTTTGTGTGTGTGTTGAGTTTGGAAAATAAAATAAGAAACAGCACAATAGATACATCAAATCACACACATAAGACAGAATAGATACATCAAATCACACACATAATACAGAATAAGGAATTAAATGACACATATATAAAACAATAAACAAGAAATTATAAATATGTAAAAAGGAGAAAGGGAATTCATGCATAGACAGAATTAATCACACAAGCATTATTTAGGAAGGAATATATACATATGCAGAAAAAAAAGGGTAGATTTAAACAGATTTAAACAAGTGAAAAAAAAAATCAGGGAAGTAGAAAAAATAAAGAGAAAGTGGACAGAAACCCATACAGTCAAAAATTTTAGCTAACACAAAAAATTTTCTTTACAAAATATTTATTAAAAAATATTTTTCCCAATTTAGACCTTAGAAAAATATCTTGAAATACAAGGTGACCCAAAAAAATGTGAACATTTTAACAATTCAATAAAAGCAAGAGTGATGGAAGAAAAATATTTTATTCAAAGTAATTGAAACCTTAAAACATGCCATTTAAGAAACAATGATGGAATTTTCATTTTTTAAAAATTACATCCTGTAGATGGTGTCCTTCTGTATGAATACATTCTTGAAATTCGCAGTTATAGTGACTGAGATCCCCTGTTCATTTAAAAAAAAAAAGTCTGATGATCCCATGTAATGAAACAGCACACCATATTGTCACCTTACTAGCATGTAAAGAGTGCTCATGAACTTCATTAGGATTTGTGTCTGCCCATTAATGGTGGTTCTGCTTATTCACATAACATGTGAGATGAAAATGGGCCTCATCTGACATCCATAACTTGCTTAGAAATTCATCGTCATTGTTGCCCGTTCCACTGATCCAAGGTTACTGAAATAGCAGTGTTTACTTCTCTAGGTGACTTTTTCACAGTGCTGCCTCTTGCTCATGTCTGCCAATACACACTTAAAAAAATTTTTTGGAGTCACCCTGTACTATTCAATAAAATCACCATTGCTAAAATCAAGACGCCTTCGGAATCTCCTGCAACTCTTCTAGATGTTCACCATGTTTAAGTTGGTGAATGCTGTCATAATACTTACCTTCAGTTCATCTTTGAATAATTGAGTAGGAGGCATCTAGTCTAGGAGAAGGAGAATACAAAATTCAAACCCTTGTAAATAATAGGATTGACTTAGATCTTTAGCCTTGGTAGGGCAAGCAATCTAAGAGAAAGAAAATGCTGAATTGAAACTGTTGTAAATAATAGGGTAGAGTGTGATCTTTAACCTTGGTAGGGAAGCCAATCAAGGAGAAGAGAAACTCAGAATATAAACTCTAGTAAATAATAAGGTAAAGTGTTATTGTTAGCCTTGGTAGGGCAGCCAATATTAGAGAAGTAACTCTCAGGAATCAAATTCAGTTTTGTTGCAATACATCAGGTGCACCTATGATTATAATAACAGATTTATGCAACTTGGAATTATGGTCATGATTTACTAAGCTTGGCCGACAAGTGGAGACATTTACAAGTGTTCAGACTTATGGCGACTATGCTCTGTCAAAAACAACGTGCAGAGATTGGTTTAGATGCTTTAAAAATAATAATTTTGATGTTGAAGCTAATGCTCTGGCGCACCAAAAAACTTTGAAGACAAAGAATTGGAGGCATCGTGGTTAGCCTCAAAAGACAAATTGTTTTTCCAATGTGGAATTCAAATGCTGCCAGAAAGATGAGAAAAGGTAGTGGCTAGCAATAGACAATACTTTCAGTGACATGTTTCTTAGTAATTTTTCTAAATAAAATATTACTTTTCATGAAAAATCAGCAAAAACTTTGATTCAATAAGGATTTAGCTGATACAACTCTTACTAATTAACCTATGGCTGCTGGGGGGAAATAGGTGGATTTATAACTTACAGAATTTGATAAACAAGTTATACTGTGGATATAAAGTTTGTGTGTTTGTGGAGGGTCAATTCTCTATAATAATCAATTTATAATCTGATCCCTCACTTTCAAAAGAAGGTAAATAAATCTAAAAGACATGCCTGTGTAGCTAATCAGTATTTAATTGATTGATTCGTTGTATATGGCTTATCAACAGACAAGGAATTATAATGTGGATATAAAGGTGGAGGATCAATTCTATATTACAATCAATAAATAAAATGATCCCTCATTTTGTGAACATGATAGTTTCTATACATTTATATCCCAAAGAAGGTAAATAAATCTAAAAGACATGCCTGTGTAGCTAATCAGTATTTAATTGATTGATTTGTTTTCTATGGCTTATCAACAGACAATAATCATAATGCGGATATAAAGTGGAGGATCAGTTATTGTAATGTAGCTGATCCTCCCCTTAATCAGTAACTGATCCCTCCCTTTGAGGCTACGGTAGTTTCTATATATTTATATTCCAGAGAATATAAATAAATCTAAAAGACATGCCTGTGTAGCTAATCAGTATTTGATTTTTCTATGGCTTATTGTCAGACAAGGAATTATAATGTGAATATAAAGTGAGGGATCAATGCTATATTACAATCAATATATAAAATGATCCCTCACTTTGTGGCCACAGTAGTTTCTATATATTTATATTCAAGTGAAGGTAAATAAATCTAAAAGATGTGCCTGTATAGCTAATCAGTATTTGATCAATTTGTTTTCTATGGTTTATCAACAGACAAGGAATTATAATGTGAATATAAAGTGAGGGACCAATTCTATATTGCAATTGATATATAAACTGATCACTCACTTTGTGACCATGATGGCTTCTATACATTTATATTCCAGAGAATGTGAATAAATCTAAAAGATGTGCCTATGTAGATAATTAGTATTTAATTGATTGATTTGTTTTCTACAGCTTATCAATACATTGCAGATTATTTAAAACAATAATCTTTTTTGTTAAGATGATAATGGTTTATTGATACAGGTTTTACTAAATAACCTAAAAGTAGGTGGAAAGGAGATGGATTCAAACCTTTCCCAAGGGTATTAGTGCATCAGAGAATACAATGAACACAATAGCATTGGAATTCTGATCTCTAGTTACACTTTCTGTGCCATTATGCATTTATTTCCCATACATCTAAATTTACAGGACCTGCTATTCTGAAACAGTCATTGATCCCCGCCGTTCTGCAGCAGTCGTCGGTCCCCGCCGTTCTGCAGCAGTCGTCGGTCCCCGCCGTTCTGCAGCAGTCGTCGGTCTCCGCCGTTCTGCAGCAGTCGTCAGTCCCCGCCATTCTGAAGCAGTCATCGATTCTCACCATTCTCGAGCAGACATCCATCTAGGTCTCAGTGTTGCTTAACTTTGTTGACTGTACAAGAACCTGATGTTGTCATAAGCCGTGATGATAAAGTAAAGAAAACAAAATGATTAAAACTTGTGAAAAAAGAAGAGAAAAAATGAAAACATTGCTTGGTATCATTATTTTGTTTTTTTAAGTGTAAATTAAACATTTTTATTTTTTGAATGATTTCCAAACTAAATGAAATATAGAGAAAGCACATAACCACACAAGACTTAAAGAAACAATATGAAAACTTTATTTTACTTTAATTCAATGCACTAGTGGTTCTTCCAAAAACAGTGGAGCACACCTCATTAGTTCGGTGGAAGAGGATAGTAAATGAGTAGGAATGATTGAAAGACAAAGATTTAGAAACAGTTTCAAAAAATCAGATGCCAAAAATAAAGATTTCAAAATTTAAAATATTATAGATTACTTGCAATTGCATAAATAAGTTCAATTATAAATAGTTATTGACTGATATTTTTGCATTATATCAATTATATAGTAACTAGGGTCAACAAATTGGACGAGAGAGTTATCATTGATAATGTTCTTTCAATTCATGGTTATCTCCCTTTAACTCTCTCTTTTTTTTTTTAATTTTATTTTTAAATGTATTTTTTATCACACAAAAATGGTGAAACATGAGCCTAAAATTCAGTCCAGAGAAAAAAAAGTTTGGGAACCATAGCAATAGACCATTAGATAGATATTATCTCCCCAGTAAACAAATCAAATTTGACTTGATTTTGTCTGTTTTGGGTCCTGAAAAAAATGGAATTGAGTTCTAAGCTAAAAGTATAAGTCAGTCAGTAAGTTAAGTGCCAAACGTGAAACATGCTTTGGGTAACCATGTCTCTTTTGAGACATAACTGAATGGGCAGAAGATTATCCCGCACTAGGTTGCCATTGCTTTTTGCGATAGACTGGTTGCCAGCCAGGGCTATAGAACCCAATCTGTCCTATTATTTAACCCATAATTTGAGGGAAGAGATGGATTAATACCTTTCCCAAGGGTATAAGACAACAGAATTTTGACTCTGATTTTGAATGAAAAAACCTGTGTCTTACACAGGTTTACAATTTTTTTCTTTTAATTTTTAAATTATTAAAAAAAACATTTTCCATATTTTTCAATACTAATAATCTCTTATTTACATTGTTCAGACTATTGTCTTCATCTTTATTGCCATATTCACATTTCTGCCATTTTTCAAGTGATTAGAATTTTAATCTGAACTCTTTATTTTGATAACTGGGTTGAATTGTTCTCAAGGACACATGTTCTAGTGGATAAAAGCATTGGTTAGATCCAGTGTCTTGACCTAAAGAGTTGTGGGTTTAATACCAGGCTGCAGCAATGGTGAACAAAAACTTAGAGAGTTGAGTTAAAGTGGCATAACTAAGACTTCCAAAATTGGCATGATTTGTGGAACAAGAATAATCTACCTGAGTGATCAAAATAAAGAGTTCAGTTTGAAATTCTAATATGGCAATAAAGATCAGGACAACAGTCCAAACAGTCTCAGAAATATAGACAAATATCATACTCTCTTGTAGAATTGAACCATGGATTCTTATAATGTGAAAGTTGAGTCACCCAATGTGAAATACACCAATGATTACATCGAAGCGCTATACAGCTACACGACCACGAAAGTAAGAAAAGATGGAAATACGCTGATTGCTGAACCAGTAAGTATAAATTTGACATAATATACAGATATATATTTCAAACTTCTCTTTTTTATGTTTTATTTTAAGAGTTAAAGCAATAAAAATCAATTAACTAACTTGCATTTAGGTTCAAAAATAAAGTTAGCAGTTATTGAAAATTCCCAACAAGCAATGCATATCAAATAGTCTCAACAGGAAATACACATTTCTTAAATGTTATAACTGTGCTAGCCTTTCATTGCTGTAATGGCTTCTTGTAGCTCAATGGTAAAGCACACCTGAGTTGAAGGTCATTTCTCAGTTAAAATAAGAACGTAGGTTCAGTTAATATCAATATTTAATATCAAGAGGCATATTTTTTACAGTAAGACTTTTTGAATTGTAGACAGGTAGCTGATTTTCTAAGCACTGCTTAGATGTGGCACTAGGTCAAAAGTATGGGGTACCTAGTGAGGATCATACTCACTACTCAGTTGTAATAGGTTTTAGCAAGATAAGTTTGCTAACCATTACACCACACCAAGGTTCCCAAATTGTAGACAGATAGACATTAATTTTATTGCTTTTAACCCCCCCCCTCCACACACACACAGGGTGTTTACCCAAATGTGTACTCACTAAATATGTTTACAATAATGAATTAATAAAAATAGTATTTGATTAAAAGACATTAAAGAAATTTCTAATATATATATATATACACACACACACAAACATCATGTGAACTTAAATTCAAATCTCTTAAATGGTCATTTTGTAATATACACCTGATGATTGCGTAATGCATGAAATTCAGTCATGCTAGGATAATATGTATATTTATTAATATATAATTAATAGCTGTTTTTACTACATTGAGCCCTGTTTTATTAACACCTGAATAATATTTTTATACATTTGTGTATTCTCATATGTATATTTATTAATTCATATACCTACACTTTGCTCTTTACTGTTGAACACTTTTCTTAGCTGTAATATCACTTTATACCTTATTTTCTATTTGTCACTGAATATGGAACTAATTAGATTACTCCACTGAAAATATCTTGGTCCCTTCCAAAAATATTACAAGCTGGTACTATTACACAAAATTAAGAGAGTCTTAAACAGAATGAGATGGAAAACTCTTCTTATCCAAAACATTCCTCTATTCTGGGTTAGAGATTTTTATGAATGTAAATCACAAAAAAAACCCACCATGTGACAATCAGTTAATTGAACTTTGAGAATAAGTTGTTTGCTTTGATTAACAAAGTAAAATCCTGAACTACCAGTAATAAGTTACAAAAAATAATCTGGTAAGACATTGAAGTTCAATAAATCTGAAAAAAAATGTTAAATTGAACAAGATGGGTAACTATTATTTTATCAACATGGAAGCATACCACAAAGCCATCCTCCATGAAATTAACAAAATTTACTAAAAGATGCCTAGTAACTGGGAAATTAATATCAACAAGGAAGCCAAAAATAGCTGAGGACCTTAAAATAGATGACAAAGTCCCAATATTGCATAATCAACATGCATTTATCACAATTAAAGACCACAAACATAATTTCACCAACAATCTACAATATCAATTACTGAACCCTTCCAAAAATTATATAGGAAAAATTAGCAAAATCTTTGGAAAAAGCTTCCAAATTCAGAAAGAATGCATTAGGTATGAACCTATGGAAGAACGCAGCTGAGGCAATTGATTGGTTCACAAAAAGAAAAAAGTAATAAACTTTCATTCAGTTTGACATTTCTGATTTCTATCCGTCTATCTCTGAAAATCTTAGCTGCAGCCTCAAACTTGGCTAAAAATTATTGCCCCAGCAGCTATCAAGACATTAATATAATTATAGAAGCATAAAAATCTATTTCATTCTATAATGGATGCCTGTCAACAAGAAAAAATAACCCTGATTTCTGCATGGCTTTGGAAGTGTACGATTCTGCAGAGGCGTCTGATTTAGTCAACCTTTTTTTACCATGGAATCTAAGACACATTTCTTAATTAAACAATACCAGACTTTACAGAGATGATAGATTAATCATCCGCCCCCCAATAAAACAAGTTTGCAACAAACGGAAAGACTTAGAAAAGATTTAATTTTTTTAAAGACCATGATCTAAATATAACTACCACCACTAATGCTAACATTATAAACTTCTTAGATATAACCTTTGACCTGAACAATGGCTCGTACAAACCATATGCTAAAGATTCAGTCCGTCACAAATACATCAACAAGGAATATAATCTGAATATCTGCTGTTCTAAATAAATATTAGAAAAAAGTAAACTCAACACTGATTTAGAAAACTCCATTAAAAACAAAGTAGGCAGAAATAAGCAGAAACTATGTAAACATAACATTATTTGGTTTAACCCACTCTTCAGCCATAATGTCCAAATGAACATTGGGAAATTCTTCCTAAATTTAATTCACAAACATTGCTACCATTCACCCACATTAAAAAGTTTTTTAGCAAAAACAATGTTAAAGTTGTAGCTGTGTTAAGAACACTAATATATTTCACAACATAATAATATGATATCAAATAAATACTTGGCCCACCTGAATAATAATAATTTACCCTACCTCTAACAATAGTGACCTTTATAAAAATAATTGCAACTGCTGAAAATATAAGAGCTGTCTACTAAATGACCAGTGTATGTCTGAAAGTTTTATTTATAGACCTCTCATTCATTTGAATGGCAATGTTAAATTCTATTTTGGAGCCACAGCAAATAAGTGGAAATATCATTTCAATAACCATTTGTTGTTTTTTAAGCAATAGTAAATGTGGCAAGCATTACTTTATCTATTTATTATTGGCAATTAAAAATCAACAACAACAACCCAATTGTTACCTGGAATATTGTCACTAAAACCAAATCTTATAATGGAAAAGGGGACAGATGTAATTTATCTTTTAGAAAAACTTGTCATCTTAATCAAATAAATAACCCTAATCTACTTAACAAAAAAAAGCAAATTAATAACCACCTGTTGCCATAGAAAAAATGCTTACTCAAATACTTAGACCCAGATTAATACACATTCCTTTATGCATTTCTTTCTTTCTCACTCTCCCTTGATTTCTTTTTCCTTTTCCCCACAAATATATGTTGTTAATAATAATTATGAATTGGCTTCTTTTGAATTCATCTCCCTGAATTTTAATAATTTTTTTTTAATTGAAAATTTAAATTTAATATTTTATCTTCATGTAATTTTTGTCTATTTATATTATGCTCTTGAAAAATTTAAAAAATATTAGCCTAGCATTATAAGATTCAATTTCCACAATCATGTAAAATTGATTTTAAACAATTTTTTAAAACTTGTTAAACCATGAAATCTGTGGTTGAGTGGTAAAACATGTCAGATCTATTGATAGTTTCTCCTTGGTATATGGGAGTCTCAGGTTTGAATCCTGCTGGAAGATGCATATTTTCCTGACACGATTTTTCAAATATTCAGGCCAGTGGAGATATATATATAATGTAGCACACTTGGTATACAATCCAGGTAAAATTCCGATAAAGATGAACTCAAGAGAATTCAATGTTAAATTCATTTATTTAATTTAACAGAGTAATATAATTTATAAAAGATTTTAGATTATTACAATGGGTAATACATATTTCACCGCGTCCTGATGTTATTGCAGCTTGTCAGAACCAAATGGTACAACTGTTGGTCCTCAAAAAAAAAAAAAATGAAAACCTTGCTTTTTTTTTTTTTAGGACCAACTGTTGTACCATTTGGGTCTGACGAGCCGTGATAATAACATCAGGATGTGGTGAAATATGTATTACCCATTGTAATAATCTAAAGTCTTTTATAAAATATATATTTAATTTGTCTGAACATTATTTTTAATCAATACTCGTATTTGAGTAGATATTCTGTTTTTAATCAAACAGTATATTTATAGATTTATTTCTACCGGCCTGATTATTTATGATAAATTTTGTTATGAAAATGTGTGTCATTCGGCAGGATTCGAACCTGTGAACCTATCAACATAGGAGAAGCCACCCATTGATCTGATGCATCTTAGATTAATCTTTGGAATTTTTCATTAATCTTTGGAATTTTTCGTAACATTATATATATATATATATATATAAATGTACTGTTTAATTATAGAAAAAACAGTGTATCCACTCAAATGCAAGTATCCATTAAAAATAATGTTCAAACAAATAATTTTAAATAAATATGTCAATTAATACTATTTTATAACTTTCTGTGAGATTTCGTAATATGTCTCTTTAGATATGTATAAACATACATATATATACTGCCTAGATACACAATTTTTAAATTACGTGATCCAGCAGTTGACAAGGAAAGTAACATATAACATTCAGGAAAAGCCTTGTCCATAGCACCTTGTCTGTAATTTTTAATGAAACTTGGCATATATATATATATATATATATATATATATATATATATATATATATATATTGTAATAGTTGTTACAATGGTTTATAAATTCATAGTATCACTACACAAAAGTTTTCGCATTTCGAAGCTGCTTTTGCGTGCTTCTTATTGGGTGAAAAGGTTGAAATATAATGCTCTACGTTGTATCGAGCACTCTTTATAAAAGTAAATGCATGAACAGCAGGTAAAAAACCTGCGAGTTCCACAACTTTGTTACAATATATATATATATAAAATGATAATTATATTTTCTTTTTCTAGGTATCCACTGAATATACATTTCAAACGCAGACCAAGGTACCTCGGGTTGGTTTGATGTTAGTTGGGATGGGTGGAAACAATGGCTCTACCCTGATTGCCTCAATTATTGCCAATAAACATGGTATGCAGTGGCACACGAAGACTGGGGTACAGGAGGCCAACTATTACGGATCCATCACCCAGTCCAGTACTGTGTCTCTTGGCAGTACAGACTGTGGGGAAGAGGTCTTTGTCCCCCTACAGAAGCTGCTACCCATGGTACATCCAAATAACTTAATTATCGATGGTAAGTAAACTTTTAAAAAAAAAAAAATTAAGGGCTAAATTATAATTTATGGTAGTTTTAATGATATTGTTTCAGATTGGGATCAAAGTGTAGTATCTGCCTTAGGGCAGATAAGCTACATTTAATCTTTCAGTTGTGTCTGTCTTTATACTGTGAATTCGAAACTGAACCCTTTATTTAAAACAAGGGTAGACTGTATTTGTCTATACTTCTGAGATGAGTTAGCATTTACACTATTTACATTCTTTGGACTACTGTCCTCATCTTTACTGCCATTTTTACAATGTTTCAGCCATTTTACACTCTGGTCTTCAGGTGCTAGGAATTTCGAATTGAACCCTCAAGGACACATGGCCCAGTGGTTAGTTCCAGTGACTTATCTCAAAGAGTTGTGAGTTCAATACCTTGGCTACAGCAGTGGTGAACAAATGACTTAGAGAGTTAAGTTAAAGGGAGATGACTATGTGGCTACTAGAAGTGGTATTGCACATGAAATGAGAATGATATGCCCCAATGATCGTAATAAGAGTTCAGTTTGAAATTCCTACCACCTGAAGAAGACCGGATGTACAACAACCAAAATGTTGTAAAAATGACAGTAAAGATGAGGACAATAGTCCAAACAATGTAAATAGTGAGGGTAGACTGTTCTCGTTCTACTGCCCGTGTCTAGGGACATCTTGCTTGGTTCCTATTTTTAGTACTGCTCAGTTATTGCTTGCTTGTTTTTACTGAGTCCAAGTATACACTGCCTGGCCCAGAGATTGAACTCATAATTACTATGTTATCAAATTGAAGATCCAATGCTTTATGGCTTCCACAGGGGTATTTGCCTATTAGTGAAGATAGCAAAATTGACTGGAATTGGAACTTGGCTCTCTGATTTCCAACTTCAAGCTGTTATCCATCATACTTTCCAAGTATTCAAGCTCAGAACACCTGGTTATCCGAGGCAGTTACCCATCCAGGTACTGACCAGGCTTGATGTTGCTTAACTTTGGTGATCATATGAGAACTGATGTTTTAATGTGTTATGTCTTTAAACCCTTTATACCAACCACAAATCCAAGCTTACAGCACTTTGGATTCCCAAGCTTTCACCTATCTGAGTACTGACCAGGTTCATGTTGCTTAACTTTAGTGATCATTTAAGAATGTGTGTTTCAAGGTGATATGACTGTAAACCCTTTACATCACCTTCAAATTATTCAAAATTACAACACTTAGGTTTCTCATCTTGTTTACTAACCAGGTTTGATGTTTGCTTAACTTATCAAAATTAAAAATTGATTTCTGTGTACTTGCCTATCAAAGTAATCTTTACAATTTCAGGTTGGGATATTTCTTCAACAAACATGGCTGATGCGATGCAAAGAGCTCAGGTACTTGATTACAACCTGCAAGTACAGATCAGGCCCTATCTGGTCAACATCAGGCCTCGGCCGTCTATTTACATCCCAGATTTCATTGCAGCAAACCAGGAGGAACGAGCGGATAATGTTCTTACTGGCACCAAACAGATAATGATGGAACAAATAAGACGAGATATTCGTGACTTCAAGGAATCCAGTGGCGTTGACAAAATCATTGTCTTGTGGACGGCAAACACAGAAAGGTTTTCTGATGTCCAAGCCGGACTCAATGACACAGCAGACAATTTACTGAACAGCATTCGAAATAATGAATCTGAGATCTCACCATCTACCTTGTTTGCTATTGCTAGCATTCTCGAGGGGGTAAGTTTATTTTAATGTTATTTTAATAAATTCTGACAATAAAATTAAAATGTTCACATGTAAAATTGAGTTTGAGTCATGTTTAACGGTATATCATCACCTCTGTGGGTTATTTAATGCCAGAAAGGTGGGATTTTAAGGTATTTTTTTTAATGTTCGATTATAGTGAGAAGGTTGATTTAGTCAGATTTTAATGAAAAGTTTTTTATTTTTATTCTTTTTTATTTTAGAAAACTGAAAATGTCTTCTAGTTTTGTATTCAAAAATGTTTTACTGATAATAATTTTTCCTTCAAAAATGTATATTTTTCTATAAAAGTCTATTTATTCAAAAATTTATTGCTGGTAATAATTTTTTTTCCTTCAAAAAAAAAAAAAGAAATATATATATATATATATATATATTTCTATAAAAATGTATTTTGATACTTTCATAGTGTTTTGCTCCAGTTTTTGGGGTTAACTATTTGCCCATAGCTGGGACCCTAACAGGTGCTACCACTCCGGGAGCAACAGCAATTAAGAGGTGGTTTCATGCTCCTCACAACCTCCCACTCAGAGGCCTTGTTGCCGGATGTAGTTTACTGTCATACCCAGGACTCATATGTAAAATAATTGTTTATTTATTTCTTATCAAATTAACATAGGCCATGGAGGGGATGTGGTTTTTTGAATGTTTGATCTTCTTTTTGTGAGGATGTAAGTGATGCTGTATTGATAGAAAAGTAAAAAGTTCACTATTTTCTGCACCAAAAAATTAAAAAACTAAAACTTGGCAAACTATTTTGGTTTACCATAAAAAAATAAAAACAAAACAGATGAGGAAAATCGAGGTCAAAAGGTTATCACTCCTAAATGTAGTTGAAGAAAAGTGGGTAGGATCAAAAGAGTCACACCTGTGAACCAATCAGAAATCAAGAAACAATCTTAAAATTTATTCTTTAGTTGCAGAAAAGTGTAAAAACAGACGGAGATGACCAGGCAAAGGAACCAGTGTCGATGAAATAATATCGTTTGTTCCCCCATCTCCTATATTTTAGGACACCTAAAAATTCCACAGTCGGAAGGATTAATACTTTCAATGAGATACTTAAATATATACATACACAATTATAAGGAATCTTCTTTTTCTATTATATGCTAAAAAAAATGTGGATATAAAATGGAGGATCAATTTTATATTACAACCAATACATAAACTGATCACTCACTTTGTGGACAAGGTAGTTTCTATCCATTTATGTTCCAGAGAATCTAAATAAATTTAAAATACATCCCTGTAGATAATCAGTATTTTATTGATTGATGCATTCATTTTCTACAGTTTATCAACCCTTTGGAGGTTATTTAAAGCCAGAAAGTAATTTTAGATTATAAGAATGTTTTCTGCAATAATAATGATTTAGTGATACAAATCTTACTAATTAACCCATAAAAGGATGGAGAAAAGATGGATTTATACCTAATCAAAATCTGATAAAAAAAAAACAAAAAAAAAAATGTATATAAAGTGGGGGATCAATTCTATATTAAAATCAATAAATAAACTGATCATTCACTTTGTGGTCACGGTAGTTTATATACATTTCTATTCCAGAGAATGTTAAATATAAGTCATGTTTGTAGCTAATCAATATTTCATTGATTGATTGATTGATTTGTTTTTTTTTTTACAGCTTATCAACCATTTGTAAGTTATTTAAAGCCAGAAAACATTTTTAGATTATAAGCTTTTTATTGATATCAAACATGTGTATTGATAGGAAAATAAAAAGTTAACTATTTAAAAAAAAATACTTTTATTTTTTTATGTATGGCTGCTTTTATTAGAAGTGTATTTATAATATCATTAGGATTTTTATGGTAATAATGTTTGATTAATTCAGCTTTGAGTAATTTTATTAAGTCTACCTGTTTAGTAGTATGGTTGTCTTGTTTCAGTAGAAGTATTTGTTGGTATAAAGCCTCAATTTGCATTTGTTTAAACACTGAATTAAGTTTCTGTGCAATGTGAAAATTTTGTTTGAGATCAAGGAATTCCATTTCATTTAGAGTGAGGTAGTAATCCATAGGTTAATGAAATTGTTCGTTGATATTTGGTAAAAGTATTTTTCCTTTATATAATTTGTTTAGCTTTTTTTGGATGACTTGTTTGTGGGATTCATGTCCCTTTTGTGTTGTATTATATAATAAATCCAATATTTCCTTGAAAATTTCAGTTTGTGGTAGAAGATTATAAAATTCCTTTAATACGTACAATTTCAGCGTTGATTATTTGTAATTCCTGTTTAGCTGTGTTTATTTGTCTTTTAATGAGGTTCCATTGAAATTTCTTTGTGCTGGAATCATTTAATACGACTGTATCATGTTAATTAAATTTAGTATATTGAAGTAGCAGATAATTATGCAAACATATATTGTTAAATATAACTGACAATGAATGTCTATTACGTTTAATCATGAGCTGTTGTAAACATTGTATTTTAGCTTTAATTTTTGGTGAAAATAAAGACAAAAATTGTCCAACATTTGGATATTTTTTATTTTGCTGGTCCTAAGCTTTGGCTCACAGAGTGGTTGTAGAGACATTAACATAAAGATATTCACTATATAAGGGTCAGTGAATAGCAGATGCAGGTCGTAAATTAGTAAGGCGATTATATGATGTCATACCACATGAGAGAGCGAAATGTTAACAGAACCATGTGCCTAAATGTATTGTGATTAGTTTGAAATGTGATTTTATTGAGTGTGGGTTGCTTTGATTTAATGCAAATGACCTCTAATAGCTGAAGGTTCTTTTTGTTGTTTGTATATATGGGTATTGTTGCTTTATCAACTAAAATCTAATATGACATACATGCCTATATTTTTCTAAAAATTGTTGTTTAATAGAATTGTGATCAGATAGGTGTGTGTGTGTGTATATATATATAGAGAGAGAGAGAGAAAGAAAGAGAGTTCTCATTGGATTATGATCCCCTGTGGTATTGATCTTACAAATTACTAAGGACACTGCTTAATTATATACACACACACGTACACAATAGAATCTATATATATATATATATATATATATATATATATATATATATATAAAAGGCAAGATGTTTGTGTGTGTGTGTCTGTCTATCTTTCTGTCTGTATGTCCTTTATACAAATCCACAATTTTTATCCGATTCTCACCAAACTTCACACAAATATTCTTTAGGCTTCCGGTCAGGCTACTTATTTTTTCCAACCTCCTCCCCATATCGGAAATTGATACCTCGATATCCTATTGGGTCTGATCAAAATCAGGTTTGCAGCCCTTTTATTTTGTTTTTTACTTTGGGTTTTGCTCTAAGTAGGTATAATTGTAGTTTTTAGTCTCTGTCATGATACTATTTACTGACACTGCTAATGCATAGTCAATATAAATGCCCAAGCAGTAAGGGTAGAGGAGCTCTCAGCATGCAAGATTAACAACTACAGTTGGACTGATAAAAGATGAATTAATTTAAACTTCATAATGGAAAGTCTTATGTTTGTAAATTTGATAATTTTTCAAATATGAAATGATGTTAAACTTTATTAACTGTTGACAAATTTTTTTTTTTTTTTTTTTTTTTTTTTACAGTGTACCTACATCAATGGCTCACCTCAGAATACATTTGTTCCTGGTGTTGTTGAGCTGGCCGAGAAAAAGAAAGTTTTTATTGGTGGTGATGATTTCAAATCTGGCCAGACAAAAGTGAAATCAGTCTTAGTAGATTTTCTGGTCGGTGCTGGAATCAAACCAGTCTCTGTGGTCAGTTACAACCATTTGGGTAATAACGATGGGAAAAATCTCTCAGCGCCAAAGACATTCCGTTCGAAGGAGGTAAGTATTAAATTGAGTGGCAAATGTGTGGGTGCATGGAGGCAGGGGCAAAACTTGTGGCTCGGTGGATTGTGCAGTGAATAGAGAATTGACTGGATGGATGGTGGATAGATGAATAGACAGGATGGTGGTTATAGATTAAGGGATAGAATGGTTATTGAATAAATGGATGGTTAGGGCAGTTAGAATAGTGGTTGGGTAGAGGGATCAGTGTAGGGATGGAATGGTGGCTGGGTAGAGGGATCAACGTAAGGATGGAATGGTGGCTTAGTTGATTGAATAATGGATACGGATAGAATGGTAGCTGGGTAGAATTGTGTCTGGGTAGATGAGTTTAGCAATAGAATGCTGGTTTAGTATGTGGAAGAATGGATGAAGAGATTGAACCATAACTATAGATTAATGTACAGTCAGAATGGAGATTGGGTAATTAGACAGAAAGATGGATAAATAGAATGGTACCTGAGTGGATTGAGGGAAGGCTATAGAAGTGGATGGATGGAGAGATAATGGTGGTTGGATAGAGGGATGCGTAATGGTTAGACTTTAGCTGAATAGATGGATGGAATGATAGAATAGTGGCTGGGTAGATAGAAGAATTGTTAAAGGTATAACAGGAAAGCTTAGAAGAAAGGTTTATTCTCTTTGTATTTCTCCCGTTATGGGCATCATTATATCCATGATATAACAACATCATACTTCACAGACAGAACAGAAAGGCTGAAAGAAAAAGAATGACAAACATGTTCTATACTCAGAGAGTCTTATGTACCACTATGACTTGCAAAAAAACAAATTCACATTTACATATTTACACAAGTTCTACACAGAGAAAAATATATTGCGTATATATGCATAACAAGCAGAGTGAAAGGAAAACAAAAAGTTAAGATATATAATATAGAGACTCTTCAATGTTTCTGGAGAAGCTATGTTTAAGACTCCAGACTTGAACATGCTAGATTTAACCTCAGTCAAACTTAAATAAAGCAACTGTTTGGTTACTGTAATCTTAATGAATTACTGATCACTTTTGCTACTCATTTTTCCTGCAGTAGGTTGCCGTTACTTTCTGCAGTAGACTGGTTGCCAACCAAGGCTATAGAACCCAATCTGTCTTGTTATTAGCTAGAGGGAAGAGATTGATTAATACCCTTTCCCAAGGGTATTTGCACGTAAGTGAATGCAACAAATTCAACTGGAATTTGAACTCGGCTCTCTGATTTCTCATTCCGACTCGATATCCACCGCACAACAACACACATCTGTATAGGTAGATGTAAATCGATGAAAACTGGGATAGAATATCAGCTGGGTAGGTAGATGGAGAGCTAGGATTGTTGTTGGGTAGATGGATGGATGGAGGAATAGATAGTTAAACTGATGGGTTGTGTGGGGTAGATACAAACTGGAAAAGACAGATTAATTTTCTTTTATTGTTCTTTGTCTATTTCAGATTTCTAAAAGTAATGTCATTGACGACATGGTGAAAGCCAATCGCTTACTCTACAAGGAGAAAGAGCACCCTGATCACTTGGTTGTTATCAAATATGTCCCCTATGTTGGAGACAGCAAGAGAGCAATGGACGAGTACACATCTGAAATCATGATGGGTGGACAAAATACCCTGGTCATCCATAACACCTGTGAGGACTCATTGCTGGCCACTCCACTTATGATTGACCTTGTGGTCTTGGCTGAATTGTGTCAACGAATTAAATTCAAAGTCGGAGAGGAGCAGAGCTATCAGGGATTCAATTCGGTTTTGTCCATTCTTAGTTACCTGTGTAAGGCACCTCTTGTACCTGAGAACACTCCCCTGGTCAACTCGCTCTTCCGACAGAGAGCATGTATTGAAAACATCCTTCGAGCATGCATTGGTCTGTCACCTCTTAACCACATGATGCTGGAATATAAACATCAAAAGATTAACTTGTCTCGCAATGGTATTCTTATACCAGTGTCTTCGAAGAAAGAAGTGCTAACCTCCAAGAATGTGATAAAGAACAATTCCAGAGGTCAGGGAAATAGTGACAGTGAGGGGGAAAAGTAAGGCAATATAGAAAAAGGGGTGAGGTGGTAGTGGAATAACAATAACATTATTGGGGCACTACTTAAATACAAATTTTAAAAAATATAGGGGAGGGGATAATATCTTTACATTAGCATTCTTTCAACTTTCCCTGGGCCGTGACATGAATAAAAAAAAAATATTGATTTAGAAGGGAGGGGAGTCTTGTTTATAACATTGATAGTGTCAAATTGATCCTTGACTTTTACAGAGTTATTGGACTTACCTTTTTTTTGCATTTGAAAACAGGCTTATTTGGTGTGTATAGTTTTTTTTTTTTTTTATCTTTTTACCCCAGCCAAGTCAGTAAAGCCACTAAGACACAAGGGATTACTGAGTGTGTAAAAAAAAAAAAAAAAAAAAAAATTAAATTTAAAAAAAAAAAGAAACACAGAGAAAATAAAGAGCAAGAACAATAAAAGGAAACAAATCAAGAAGACAGTAGATAATGATTTGCATTTTTACAAAAAGATTTCTTTTAAACAAAGAACAACTGAGTATATACTCTTTTAATTAAAGAACAAAATTTTACATAATAAATAAATAAACAAATATATATATATATATATATATATATATATATATATATAATATTCTTTATTCTTCTTTTAAGATAAATAAGTAATGAACTTCAAATGTTTGTGCACGTGCTTCTGAAAAAAATCGCATGCCAAAAAGTATTCAAAAATTATTTTCCAAAATATTTTTCCCTATTTTTCTTCAAATGGACCAGTATAACACATCACTCAATAAATTCTGGGCCTAACTAATAACAACTTGTAAGAAAAATTTGACTTCATTCATCAACATAGTCTCCTTCTAGGGTGATACACTGATTCCAATGCTTCTCTAACAATTTGATGCCTTTTTTTTGTAGAATGATTTGTCTTTGGATTTAAAATACACCTCAGTTTTCGATATCACTTCTTCATTGAAGCCAAATCTCTTTCCCAGGAGCATTCTTTTGAGGTCTGCAAACAGCCAGTAGTTGCTGGGGGTCAGATCTGGAGGATAGGGTAAATACAGAAGCAATTCAAAGTGTAATTCATGTAGTTTTGTTATAGTTGTGATCGACTTGTGACACAGTCTTGATGAAAGATTACTTTTTTCTTCTTCATTTGTGGCTGTTTTTTGGAGATTTCTTCCTTCATATGCGCCAATAATGCTATATAATGTTTGCTATTGATGGTTCTTCCTTTCTCAAGGTAATCAATGAACAAAATATCTTGTGCATTCCAAAATATGGATGCCAAAACCTTGCCTGCTGATGTTTGCATCTTTGGTTGCTTTAGATAGCTTTTACCTGCTACTGTCCACTCAGCTGACTGCTGATTTGACTCCAGAGTGAAATGGTGGATCCATGTTTCATTCATTGTCACATATTTATGCAAAAAATCCTTGTTGTTTGAAATAGTTGCAAACAACACTCTGAATTGTCAACACATTTTCGTTTTTGATCGACTGTGACAAACATGGCACCCACTTTGAACAAATGGACATTGACAAATGTTCATGTAAAATAGTGAATACACTGCCTTCTGATATGTTTCATGCAACTTCAGTTTTTGATTGGCCAAAACAAGTTTGTGGATTTTTTTGGTGTTTTCCGTGACAACTGCCAATTATGTGCGTTGTGGTACAGTGGATATCGGCTCGGAACGAGAAATCGGGGAGCCGAGTTCGAATTCCAGTTGAATACATTGTATTCACTTACGCGCAAATACCCTTAGGAAAGGTATTAATCCGTCTCTTCCTTCCAGTTATGGGTTAAATAACAGGACAGATTGGGTTCTATAGCCTTGGTCGGCAACCAGTCTACCGCAGAAAGCAATGGCAACCTACTGCGGGATAATGTTCTGCCCAGTCAGTCAAGTCTCTTTCGAGACATGATCGCCCAAGCGTGTATCACGTATGGCACTTTAACTGACTGAGTGTTCAGCATCATTAATGTCTGCATTTAGTCAGCATACTACCATTTAACTGTTGTTTCTGATGCAGCAGAGTCCAAATAACACTTATGAAGCCATTGCTCCGTTTGAACAGTATTTTTTCCCATCAGAAAGCAATGCTTTATTAACACACAAAATTCAGATTTTTTTATTGTTTGAAAATTTGCAACAGTAGCTTCACTTACATAACTGTAATTTGTAAACTAATAATCCAATTGGGCATAAAATTTTGTCACATGCCATTTGAAGGTTAGTACTTCATATAAATCATATGGATTTTTTATTAGTGGCGCCATCTATATGTCAGGCATGGGACTTATTGAGTGATATGTTATTTAAATAGTACTTGTTTTTGGTTTTGATTTAATATATGCTTTGGAATAATACTTTTAAATTTTTTTTTTTTTATAAACATTTCCCCCCCAAGCAAGGCAGAAATGCCACTGGTGCTCAGGAGGTTACAGTGAGAAAACAAAAAAAGGTACAGGTGATGTCAAAGAAAAAATAAGAGATGGATGGGAATGAAGTAGATAAAAGATGGCAATTAATGTTGCATTTGAACTCTTGGAGATTGTAGCCATCAAGGAAGCAAGCAAATGGAAGTGAGTTATACAAAGGGGAACTGTGAGAAAAGGAACTATTAGAGTAGAAGAGAAAGTTACATTTAACTATTTTGATGGTAAAAGAGTGGGGCCTTGATGCCAATCTAGTAGCATGAGTAAATACATGTGGTCAGGGTACCAGCGGGGGGAAAAAACGCTTTTCAGAGCAGAAATACTTGTAGAAAAGACAGAGGGAGGCTACATAATGTCATGAGAAAGTGACTGAAGACAAGCCACTAAGTCTGGATCAATTATATTGCAGATCCTCTGGATTTTGTCAAGAACCTCAAGATGAATAGCAGGAGCACTTGACCAGATATGGCAACAGTATTCAATGCACGGACAAATAATAGATTTATATATGTGCAAAATGGATTCTGACAAGAAAAATTTCCTGGCCCAACATAGTGACTTAACCTTCCTAGCAGTAGATGCAGCTATGTATTCAATGTTGTCATTCCATTTGAGGTTGTTTGAGAGAATGAGGCACACTGCATTACTCTGTAGGAGACTATCGTCATTCAATCTGATAGTAGGCAGGAATGTTTCTCTATCGTAGTTAAAAGGGAACAGCTTTGTTTTGGAGGTATGAAAATTTACAAGCCATTTATCCCCCCCCCCCATTCAGTCACAGAGTGGGGTTCCTTTTGAAGCGCAGCAGCCAGGTTTACTATGTCACCCTTGGCAGATTTTTAATTGAGACTTACTGTACTTTCTCGATTATCCTGACTCTTTGGAGTACAGATGGCAAAAATATAATTCGAAATTTCGAATAACCGAATAAATTATCAATTGATCCATTTATGAAGAGAAAAGTAATTTTCCAAAATGAAATTTAATTTCTTTAATATCAAATAAAGTTTTTAAAATGTTTTGTTCAAAATTTTATCCAGTTTCTTTTTCATGAAAAAGTGTGTCAATTTTTGTTTGTTTTGAGACCATTTCGAAGCCTAAGATCACAAAATATAATAAAACAAGATATGTTGAAAAGTAAAACCACAGAATGATGTCTTGCGTCAGGAAATGTCACTGTCAATGTTTTATTGGGTAACTTGATAATCATGCAGGACCAAGTTCTGATAATTGAAATATGTTCTTTAGATGAAAAAAAAAAACTAGAAAATGAAAAGAATTAACTAAACTGATTTTATCAGCATCTTTATCAAAAATTCAGTCAGTTAAGTGCCATACGTGAAACATGCTTGGGCGATCATGTCTCGAAAGAGACATGACTGACTGGGCAGAAGATTATCCCGCAGTAGGTTGCCATTGCTTTCTGCGGTAGACTGGTTGCCGGCCAAGGCTATAGAACCCAATCTGTCCTGTTATTTAACCCATAACTGGAGGGAAGCGACGGATTAATACTTTTCCCAAGGGTATTTGCGCGTAAGTGAATGCAATGAATTCAACTGGAATTCGAACTCTGCACCCCGAATTCTCGTTCCGAGCCGATAACCACTGGGCCACAACGCACAACGTTCAGTATGGTTTCTTAAACTTTCAAATTAGTTTGTTCACAAAATAATGTCCGATTTTAGAATCAACTCTTCCTGAATTAATCTATACTCCTTGGGCTTCTTGACAAAATACAAAGGAGGATCTGTAACGTGGTTGATACTGACTTGGCAGACCAGCTGCAACCACTCTCTCACCGGCGTGATGTGGCTTCCCTGTGCCTCTTCTACAAGTACTTTCATGGCTTCTGCTCCGATGAGCTTAGATCTCTGGTGCCGCCTAAGCATGAATTTACACGAGATACTAGATTAGCAACTAGGTCCCACCCTTTTACAGTTAAACAAATAAGATGTAACCGTAAATTCTACTCCAACAGCTTTTCTCATGCTTCCCACCTGTGGAACTCCCTTCCACAAGTCTGCTTTCCCAACAGCTACAATCTCCAGGTGTTTAAATGTAGGGTCAATAGACACCTCCTATCACACTAATTCCCAATTATTCTCAGAACACTCATCTACCCAACCCCCATTCTCTGTATCCTTACCCGCCTATCACCCACCCTCTGACATTTCATATATTTAATCATCCTTTCTCCACTCTATGTAGCCCCTTGCGCAGTAGTGGCAGTGACATGCCTTGCTCGGGGTGAAACGCTTATAAAAAAAACTATAATAAAAGCTGCGTCTGTCTAACCATCACAATTTCATATCTATACTATAATAATGTCTGCTTGGATCTTCAGAAACCAGTGCTGTTTTGTCTGATTAAAAGTGGATCTTTCAACCCATGTTCTATTAATGTTGGCAGCAGTCTAAGAAGCATTATGACCAAGCTTGTACTCATGTCAAAAATCCTGCATCAAGGTTTCTGATTGGGGAGGTTGTGAGGAGAATGGAACCACCTCTTAATTGCTGTTGTTCCCAGGTTCACCCTGACCTGGAGTGGTAGTACCTGTTAGGATCCCAGCTATGGTTAACCCCCAAACTAAGGTCAAAACACTATGAAAATATAAAAATAGACTTTTATAGAAATAGACTTTTATAGAAAAATATACAGTTTAGAAGGAAAAATATTACGAACAATACAATTTTTTGAAGGAAAAAAATTACCAGTGATATATTTTTAAGTACAAAACTAAAAGACATCTTCAGTTTTCTAAAATTAAAAAACAAAGTTTTCATCAGAATCTGACTTTGACTAAATCAACCTTCTCACTATAACCAAACATTATAAAAATACCTTAAAACCCTACCATTTTGGCATTAAATAACCCACAGACGTTGATATGTCGTTAAACAAAACTCGACTCAATCCTCATGTCAAAAAAGTAAATGAATCTCTTCTTTATATTTGTGATCAAGACGAGGCATATATAAGATTTTTAGTTAAATTCTGAAGGTAATTGATATAAAATTAATTAAGATGACACTTCAATTATTACAAATGAGTTGAAGGAAAAACTTGAAGCAGCTAAAATGTGGTTCTACAGAAGGATGCTGTGGATATTATAGATCGAGCATCTGAGCAATAATGAGGTTTTAGAAAGGATGGAAATGAAAAGAAAATACTGAGCATAAAAGAGACAGCTGAAGTTTTTAGGACATGTGATAAGGAAAGAAGGCTTAGAGAATCTGATACTCACAGGTCAGATAGAAGGAAAGAGAGACATGGGAAAGCAGTGGATAATATATTTGAAGGGCCTGAGCAGGTGGATGGCAGAGTGGGGTTTGAGTAGGGTAACAGGAGAAAGTATGCTAAGAGCTACCAAGGGATAGAGAGATGTGGAAGGCCATGATCAACTACATCCTGAAGGGATATAGCACGAAGAAGAATATATTTTTGTGCAACTCTTAATAATAATGCATTAAAAGGTTTCTTCTAAAATCGGACATTATTTTCCGAACAACCTAATATCATATTGCAGGGTGTGTCACATATTTGAGGACACCTGAATCATTAGGCATGAGTAATTTATTTTTGTACAACTACTATAATAATCCACCCTATTATAATAAAGGCCGTTGTGTGTGTCTGTATATATATTGTATAAAGAATTACACAACATTAAGCAAACCCTAGTCAATAATGGATTTCCTAACTCTGTTATTGATCAACAAATTAAAATGTATCTCAACAAAATTAACAATAGCTCTAACAATAATGATAATATTAATAATAATGGTTTACATCAAAATAAACATAACACTATTAACTTATACTATTGCAACCAAATACATAATAATTATAAACAAGATGAAAAAACTCTCAAAAACATAATACGTAGAAATGTTAAACCAGTGGAAAGTAATAATCAAATTAAACTCATTATATATTATAAAAAGTTTAAAACAATTGATCTCATAGTCTATAATAACCCAACAAGCACTAAACTAAATTCTCTACAAAAAACCAATGTAGTGTATCAATTTACATGCCCATTCAGAGATTGCATCTCTGATACTAATAAAAAACCTAGTACATATATTGGTTTTACTACAACTACGCTCTCCTGTAGACTTACATGTCATCTTTCTGATCAGAGTACTATTAAACAACATTTCTCTGAAAAACATAAACATGTAGGTAATATCAGACAGATTTTGGTCAACAATACGGTGATCCTTACTCATACACACAGTAAGAGGAACCTGCAGATATTGGAGGCCATGTACATCAAATCTAAACAACCAACGCTCAATAAAATCAACTTTAAAACCGGAAATAACATATTACATTGCATTTGACTACATGGTTTTGTTGTCATTTCGCGCTATCAAGCGGTGTGATGTCATAAAACCGCATCGCAAATTTAAGAACTGCGTTTATTATTTTTGGTAACTATTGCTGTTGCCAAGCGGAGTTTTATGTCAACACAAAATAAAATCGTCGGTGATGGTGGATGTTATAATATTTCAGTTTAAACAACCTCTCTGAAGATGGCTCATGTGAGCCGAAAGCTTAGAAGAAAATCAATAAATAATTATCCAAATGTTGGAGAATTTGTTTTTATTTTCAACTGAAATTAAAGCAAAAATACGACGTTTAGAACGGCTCATGATTAAACATAATAGATATTCATTGTCTCTTATATTTAACAGCATGTTTAGAAAATATATATATATATTTTCCTCCTGTCAAGCTCATGCAAAGACAATATTGAGTCAACATCAGCTCAGTTTATTTGCTTTACTACGAGTTATTAAACTTTTTACTACCAGTTATGAAAGCTCTTGCTGCATGTTTGCTCTTTAACAGGGCCATATTTTATTTTTTTAAATAATTATTTTGTCCCATAGTGAAGAATATATCCTCTCTGTTATAATAAAGACTGTTGTGTATTTGATTATATATATATATAATTTGTTTTTTATTTAAAATTAGTTTACATTGTGACACAGAAATTTCTATGTTTAGAGATTTGAAGCTTTTATCTTGTCATCCGACAATGTTCAATAACTTTAGGAAAAATGATTTACTTTAGCAATATGTTTACTTATAAAAGAGTTAATGCGGAGCGGGGGAAGACAAAATTTAGATCATATGGGTGTGTTTAACTCATCAGAATGAAGGTTAACTTTTAAAATTTAACATATTGGTTAGATGTTAGGGGATGTGGGTATTCAAGCATGTTTAAAAAAAACTGTCATTTTTACGACTAGACTGTTTACTTATAGCAAGATGTATACGTTTTAGTTATGGAAAAATACTCTTAGAGTTATATGTATCCTAGCTCTTAAAAAAAAAAAAAAACAACTTTATTTTAGACCTGTCCTAAAGGGAATTTTGGTATGAATAAAATATTTTTATATTTCTTTCAGTTCAGAGTACATTTCTTTATTAATTCATCATATATTCTTAACATTTATCAATTCTAAAATTCATTAAATTATTTTATATCATAATACATAATAAATTAAAGGATATATGTAAGTTAATCAATATGCTTATATGAAGAATTATTAATTATGTTCTAAGGTGAACATTTTGCAATGTTTATATATGACAGTGATTTCATTATGTTTATTTAATAGATCCTTATTTTTAAGAAATTTAATAATGTATAGCTTTTCATATAGACACAAGGGGCATGGGTCATTTAATGACTTACATACTATTTTTTTTAATTTTCCATTTTATTGTGAGAGTTTTATCAGTTTCCTTTAAGTACAAAAAATATATTGAATAGGTATGATTGATTACAATACTTATTATTAAAGGAAGAAATATGTTCATAAAATCTTCATTTAAATAAGTTTTTAGTACTAACATAATTTTTTTTATTATCAGGGTTTTCAATAGAATAAGTAGTACATTGATAAACAATAAATTCTGTAAAGCATTTATGTTCAAATGGATACTCTATAGGGTTTCTAAAATTACATTGTCTAAATTATTGATTTCAGTTTTGGAATTATTCTTATTTTCTTTTAGGTTTAAATTTTTATTTAAAAAGTCAGATGTTTTTTTTTTAAATAATTTTTTTAGATTATCAGTACAACTATAACTTGATTTTAGTGTATTTTTATTGAAAATCTTGCTTAATGGATTATTGTTTGGAAACTGTTTCTCAAACAGCAAGAAATTTTTGGCCTACTTTACTGTTAACCATTTGGTTGAAAGGGGGTGTGTACCAAATAATTTTTATATTTCTATTTTTTCTTCAGGGGTAGATATTCTTTTTTGACCATTTAATATTAGGTCATATATATCAACTATTTTTTAAAGCATTATTATAAAAATTGTTGCGCTTATTAAATACACCTTCATTAACAAAATTTTTACTAATTTTATATTTTATGGAGGATGGTTAGATTTTGGGCGGATATATAAAGGATTTGTGTTTGTTTTCTATATGGTTGGTATATATTATATATACTAAATTATTTTGTTTTTGGTCATAACTAAATTAGACCAGTACACAGTTGGATTAAAAAGTGTTCAATATTGTAGAATGACCTTGTATCACATCTCGCTCCAGTTGTGAAGTAGGATAAATAACTGCTTTTCTTGGTCCGGTGAGATAGGATCAAAGTGTAGTATCTGTTCCAAGACACTCACTTTCTGCTCCTCAGCCACCTCCAGCTAGACGTATGCTTTGTTTGCGATCCTGCTACCCACAGTTGATTCCTGGAGTGCATTATGTTTTAGTTAGCAGCTGGTCCTGCTTTAGGTTTGACTCTGCTTTGGAGGTGGAATGGTCTAGTTCATTTGAGATCCCATGATCCGTGGTCAATTCGGCAAAGGAGACAACAACTGTTCAAGTTCAATTGCCATGGCTTTCGCATGTGATAGCTTGCAGTGATCCTATTTAACAGTGGTCAAATCCTGCAAAGGAAGCAAAACACATGCCAGTCCATGGCCAGAGTGCACATGCTTACTCTCCCACCTGCCTGGGTGTATACATGTGCTAGGACACAACTGAAACTGTCCTCATTATACTACATTCAATTGAGACCGAGACTCGACCTCAACTTTCTCACTGGTGCTGTTCCTGCCAATCAATGACGACTTTCCAGCCTGAGCTGTACATACATTTCTGCCAGCCAACAATGTTCATGCCTATTCTGATCCTGCCAGACATTGATGACAATCCAGCCCATGCCATTCCTGCTAAGCACTGACAACATTCCTGCTGACCAACGACAAGCAATAGTTACCAAAAATAATAAACGCAGTTCTTAAATTTGCGATGCAGTTTTGTGACGTCACACTGTGTGATAGCACGAAATGACAACAAAACCATGTAGTCAAATGCAATGTAATATGTTATTTCCGGTTTTAAAGTTGATTTTATTGAGCGTTGGTTGTTTAGATTTGATGTACATGGCCTCCAATATCTGCAGGTTCCTCTTACTGTGTGTATGAGTAAGGATCACCGTATTGTTGACCAAAATCTGTCTGATATTACCTACATGTTTATGTTTTTCAGAGAAATGTTGTTTAATAGTACTCTGATCAGAAAGATGACATGTAAGTCTACAGGAGAGCGTAGTTGTAGTAAAACCAATATATGTACTAGGTTTTTTATTAGTATCAGAGATGCAATCTCTGAATGGGCATGTAAATTGATACACTACATTGGTTTTTTGTAGAGAATTTAGTTTAGTGCTTGTTGGGTTATTATAGACTATGAGGTCAATTGATTTAAACTTTTTATAATATATAATGAATTTAATTTGATTATTACTTTCCACTGGTTTAACATTTCTACGTATTATGTTTTTGAGAGTTTTTTCATCTTGTTTATAATTATTATGTATTTGGTTGCAATAGTATAAGTTAATAGTGTTATGTTTATTTTGACGTAAACCATTATTATTAATATTATCATTATTGTTCGAGCTATTGTTAATTTTGCTAGGAAGAAGTTGCAATGTCAATTTATTCTTAGCAATAAGCAGTGATTTTCAACAATTATGATATTTGCAAGCAGCTTAAAGTTTTGTATTACTAAATGAGCATATTATTATGAAATATCCATATTATTATTAATAAATAAAAAAAAAAATGTGAAAAATTAGATTGGTTTAGCGATGACATTTTCTAAAAACATATTGAAATATAAGAAGTTAACACTAATGGAAATACATTCTACCATTAAATATTTACTTTTAAAAATTGCTCAATACAAAAGTAGTATATTAGTTATAGCATGCTGCAACTTAATAGCTATGAAGTTTCAGTGTTTAATACACTATCATCATGCAGTCTGATGATGGGTTATTAAAACTGAAACTTTATAGCTATTAAGTTGCAGAATGCTATTATAATAATAATAATTTATTATATATCTAATCTAAACTTATTTATAAATGGAACTTTGTCTGTGTATCCGTTACCTATAGACTCCAAAACGGCTGAACTGATTTTCTTGAAAATTTACACAATTGTACTATAAGCGTCTGCGAGTGTTCTTAGCTAGGTGTTGTGTTGAGGTACCTCCGATAACCATCAAAAATCGATAATTGAAAAAATCGGTTGTAGAAGAGTGGTCCGATTTTAATCAAATTTGATACACTTATAGACAAAGGCATAAGAAACAATATTCAGAAGTTTCAAGGATGCAGTTCTTACAATAGTGCAGAAAATCGATAATATATATATATATATATATAAAATGCAAGATGTTTGTGTGTGTGTTTATTTGCCTGTATGTCTATTTTTTTCAGCCCTTTTATTTTAGTTTTTGCTTCGGGTCTGGCTCTAAGTAGGTATAATTGTAGTTCTTAGTCTCAGCCATGATACCATTTACTCAGAGGACTTATTCAGCCTTCGAAATTCAGTTTACAACGAAAAAAACTGATTTGATATCGAGACCAGGAAATCAAAATTTGACTTATATCCATTCATTTTTCTTTCAGTCTACGGATTTGCTTTAACTAGAAATAACTATTGCTTTTTAGTCTTTCGTGCCAATGTCCAAAGAGTCTGAGCTCCAGGACCATGGATTAGTTTTAAAGCTTTCATTACACCCGAGCAACGCCGGGCTATACTGTTAGTACATATACATTTAGGTAGTATATGTTCATTCAAACATGTTTCCTTGACTAATATTGACATACTGTGTCTACTTTTGTCTAATCAGTTTCTTGATTTTTAGATGGAATTCATCAAGGAAGGCACTGTAGTATTTTTAACGCAAGTACTTTCGCTCTTTTCAAAGGTCATCTTCAAGGCTAAATTACATGAACAAACTTATTGTATCTGCAATTAAATGTGCATTCTGTTGTGCTGGTGATTTAAAAAAAAACATCCTGTGAATGCACTCTGTCAATGTAATTTTATGATTTTTAAACTTATCTGTTGTAGTTATGGAATTTATTTACAAAATAAGCATTTCAATATAAGGGAGCTAACCGGAAATTGGGAGAAATGTAAAAAAAATGTCATTAGTATAAGGTCGAAAGTACTTGGGTTAAAATAACAATGGCACCTTCCTTGGTGAATTTCATCTTAACATGAAGAAACAGATTAAACAACTGGAAAGTATCAGTATAAAAGTAAATAGGCACATTATATATATATCATTTAATGAAAAATTTATATATATATATATATATATACTGTAATGTTTGTTACAATGTTTTTAAATTCATAGTATTTTCATAGTATTCATAGTATAACGCTCTACATTTGTATCGAGCACTCTTTATAAAAGTAAATGCATGAACAAAAAGGTAAATAAACCTACGAGTTCAACAACTTAGTTACAATATATATATATATATATATATACAAACACAAATTTCATTGAAGTCAAAGTACTGCTGAAGTAGGGAGCTCAAGTATGTTTATTAAACTGGCCTTGTGCCAAACATAACTCCCCACATCTAAAAGGCATCAGAAGGTTGGAAGAATAAAACTGTTTCATTCATATAAATAAATGAAAATTTATTTATTGATCAGCATAACATCAAATTGTAGGTATGAAATTATTAACTGTGAAAATGTTCTAAGAGAAAGCATTGTAAGGAGTTTACAGAACCAAGAGTCCATGTTTTTGTTGGGTGTATCAACAAAGTGTAGTAATGTCTTATTTCTCCCTTTCTTTTCGTGTAAGATGGGTAGGTGAAGAAGAAGAGATAAAACAGCATGCGGAAGAAAGTGAGAGGGTGAGAATACATGTCACAGGGACAGTTGTATGTGACTGGCGGTCATCAGTTTCTGTTACATTATGCTGGGTTGACTGTTCTCTGTTTCCTTGTCCATTTGATTGCATCGGCAGGAAAATGTGTACAAATAGCCAACTTGTATCACATGGTCAGCTCCCAACGCAAACTTATTTTTGGGCAGGAATAAACATGACACAGGTTATTGAAAGTTCAATTTGTTGTTTTTTGTAAATTACTCTCTGTAGAGGATTCTTAGGTCCTTTACGATTTATATTACGATTTGTCCAACATACGATTCAAGAAAAATAAAGGCAACAACTCCAATTTGTAACCAATAAATATATGTATATTTAATAAATACAGCAATAAACAAAGCATGTAATATCAGTACACATAAAGTAAAAGGAAAAAGTCGTTCCCCCTTTGACTAAGTGATGAAAGTTTTTCCTTGCACTGAAAAGATTTGTTATAATTGTTAGAAAGGTTTTCATATAAGAATGAATAACACGAAGAATACAATTATTTGGAATGTGATTGTAAATAGCACAAATTTTGGTCAAGGGTTCAAACAAAGTTCTTGGCAAAAATGTTCAGAGAGAAAACAAAGTTCTGTATCTGTGTGTGCGTTAAAAATGTTTGAGTAGAACTTATGTGTATTTGTTTTGCAGCCTGTTGTCTACTGGCTAACTTGCGAAAAGTAGCTGAATTTAACAAGGAAAAGGACATGTGGGAAAACTGATTTTACATAAAAAATATGTGATTGGTTAATTTTTAGCCAATCCCCACACACATATGAAACAGCTGCTTCAGAGCCGAAAGATTCAAAGGCGACTGCGATTGCTAAATTGTCCTATACAAAAACAGCAGTGATTTATTACCTAATCGCAGATGAGTAAATGACTTGGAGTGAATGTGAGTAAGAAAAGCATAGCAACTGCTATACTCTCTTTTCATTGGTTAATAAATATTTTCAAACTTGCTTGCGAATTTGCAAGCAGTGAAGGCTTGTAAGTGATAAGATTGAAGTTTTTTCTAATTTATTCTACCATATTTGTTTTTATTCATTTAATTTTGGGACTAAATTCTACTAAATTGTTGGTTTAAAGGCCGTTTTGACATCTAAAGATTTCTGTTATACTGCTAGTGTCACATTCCAATGAAATATATTTTTTTTTGTTTTTGGAGTCGGTTACACTTTGAATTCAGCCATTCTCTCCCCCCTCTCCGATTACTGGTCACTTGCTTCTCTCTTTCTCTTTCTCTGACACACTGCTTATTTACTGGCAGCCGACATAAACTGGAAAAATCAGAGCAAATTTGGTATGACTTTAGAAATTTTCTCAACTTTCAGTGGCTTGCAAGTGGTAAGATTGAATTTTTTTCTAATTTATTCTACCATATTTGTTTTTATTCATTTAATTTTGGGACTAAATTCTACTAAATTGTTGGTTTAAAAGCCGTTTCGACCTTTACCAAGTTAAAACTTAGTTAAAAAAAAACATTTATTTTATTTTCACGTCTATTGAACAGGTGAAGAGGCTCATCCCTTGTTTCCTGTTTAGGATGTGGTTTCCAGTTTTCTCTTTTCCAAATCTTTTCACTCTTACATAGCCCCCTGCACATCAGTGGCATTACTGCCTTGGTTTTTCTCTTTTCCAATCTTTTCCTTCTCACGTAGCCTCCTGCGCATCAGTGGCGATTTCGCCTTGCTTGGGGTGATACGATTAAAAAAAAAAAAAAGAAGTTATTTTTATTTGTATTCACTACACTGCGATTAAGCTTTGTAAATTTCTCTTTCATTTGTACAAATGGTTTTTATGCGTAGGATGTGCATTGGGTTGCAGTGGATATTGGCTTGGAACAAGAAATTCAAGAGCCAAGTTTAAATTCCAGTTGTATTCGTTGCATTCACTTATACACAAATGACCTTGGGAAAGGTATTAATCTGTTGCTTCTCCCTCCAGCTTAAGTTAAATAATAGGACAGATAAGGTTCTATAGCCTTGTTTATCAACCAGTCTACTGCAGAAAGCAATGGAAACCTATTGTGGGAAAATATACCAGTCAGTCATGTCTCAAGACATGATCGTCCAAACATGTATCACGTTTGGCACTTTAACTGATTGATGTTCAGAAAAAGTAATCATTTGTACAAATGTGAGAAAATTTTAAAAAATGCTTAATCGGAGTGACTTGTCAGTGATTTTCAGTAAAACTTGTATATAAAAAAAGAGGGATCACTGCTGAAATACACACAAGGTGGAAAAAGTTTGCTTGTGACGTTTCATTGGACTTGTAGCAAGAAATTAATTAAAATCAACCTTCTTCACTTTTACAAAAATTCACAATGACTGGTGAAATCCTGGGTTTTCACAAATAGAAAAAGGATTGACCATCTGTTTAACCAGATTTTGCAAGTAGGTGTTAAAATGATTTTTGACCAATGGAAGCAACTTGTAAGACTTGGTGATTCAGTGTGAAATTCAAAAGGACTGTCAAGAATCAGAAAAGGGCCACACATCTAAAATGTAACTTCAAAATTCAAGAGACCTGGACATTGTCCTCTTTCTCTTTCTCCTTATCTTTCAACAATTACTACTATGAACATTTTGTAAGAACTCTACTCATAACTTCTTAATAATGTTTCTAATTGAATATTAATTTCTACGAATTCTAGTTATTCCTTCTTTTAATAAATTTCTATTTTAAAATGCAAAATGTATATTTTATTCTTTTTATGCTATTCCACACAATTCCAACCTGCTGATAACCAACCTTCTGATGAAAACTTTTTGATGATAATTCAACATAAAACTTGTAAGCTGTAAGGGAGTTTGGTTAAGTCTGACACAAGGCTGAATAAAAAAAAAATTAACCAGCCAGCCAGCCAGCCAGCCAGCCAGCCACACTACACTATTCATTTAGAGTCTTTTTCTCTTTCTTTCCAGCACTTGTGTTTTTTTTTTTAAGTCGGTATCAAGAAACGTGGCAATTCACAGAAGCTGTAGATAAGCATCACATTGGTTACACCCTAAAGGGACAAGACATCAAAAATAAAAAAAAACGATGTTGTAATTTCTTAAATTTAAGTAAAAAAAAAAACAAAAAACAAAAATAAAAAAAACCCAAACAAAACAAAAAACAACGAAAAAACAAACTTGAAGGATCAGTAATAAATTTAAAAAACGAATAGAAAGAATAAAAATAAATGAACATCTTGCATCTATTTTTTGGCACGCCCGCTTTTCTTATGAAATGTTCCTACAAAACAAAAAAACTGATTGTTCGTAGGAAGAAAGATTGATTCATCGTATGTGTGTGTGCGTCCTGTCTGGATTAAGCTTCCTCCCGCACCTGCGAATTCAACAAAAAAAAAAACAAAACTTCATCTCCCTGATTTGAAGCTGTGTAAATGCTACTGAGCTGTATTCAAAATAATTACTGGTAATTTTAACAATATATCAGAAAGCTTCATTTTTCTACTGGGAAATCAGTTTCTTTTTTTTTTTTAATCATATCACCCCAAGCAAGGCGATAATGCCACTGATGCGCAGGGGGCTACGTAAGAGTAAAAAGATTGGAAAAGAGAAAGCCGGAAACCACATTCTAAACAGGAAACAAGGGATGAGCTTCTTTACCTGTTCAATAAAGTTTTCTAAAGTCTACTAATTCAAGAAAATAAGTACAAAATATTTTTTTACAAGCCAAAAAAGACTGATTGAAAACGTTAAAACTGAAAAAGTAAAAAATAAAACTCAATCAATATTAATAACAAAAAAAGAAACAAAAAAAACAGAAATTTACATCTCAAACAAAACTCTGGTTGACAAAAAAAAAAAAAAAAAATTAAATTTAAGTGTCTCATAAAAAAGAATACTTTTTTGTGTCTACATTTCTTTTTCGAGTATCAAGAAGATCCATTGGGAGTTTTTGTTTTTAAGGTCAGAGTCCTGAAGTTCTACCCTTATTTAACCCATAGAGGGAACGGACGGATTCCCTTTCCCAAGGGTACCAGTGCTTAAGTGAATGCAGGGTATTCAACTGGAATTCGAACTCGGCTCACCGATTTCTCTTTCCGAGCCGATGTCCACTACACCACAACGCACATTCGTCACTAAACGATTACAAGCGGTAACCCATCTAAGTACTGACCAGGCTCAACGTTGCTTAACTTCGGTGATCGAGCGAGAACCGGTGTATTCAACGTGATATGGCCGTAAGCAGGACTCATTTCTATAATAATTTTTCATCAAATCAAATTTTATCATTAAAAAAAAAGTCAGTAAATTTTGAAAAGTAGTTTCATGAAAAAAAAAAAGAATAAAACTAGTTAAAGTAACTCAAAGACAAAATTAGTTTTTACACTTTCAATCTTTAATTTAAAAATAAAAGTTTAACCATTGATGTTAAATATTTGACTTTGAATATTTTAAACATACGTAAGTGGTTAATATACAGTTTTATAAGAAATATTTCTAAACAAATACTAACTGATTCATTTATGTACGAAAAACTTAAAAAAAATATTATCGTTGAAAAGAAGGAGGAAATTCGGTTAAAAGCCTGCAACACGCACCGACTTGGTTTTCGCCCACCAAAACCTGATCTGGCTAGATGCGCATGCGCGAAATACGAATTAGCCAATCAAAAGTCTTTGATTAAATGTGCGTTAAATTTGAACTTGTTCTTTTTCATCTTGCAATCGGAAACTGTTTATTCTTAAATTAAATCTGAGGATCATTTTCTGATTTACAATTAATTTTAACCTACAGTTTGTTTTTTACTATGGACACACTGGTGAGTAAAATAATGTATTTAGTCATTGTTTTTTTTATGCTAAGTTTATTTTTATTTATCAGGCATTTGGTTGTAAGTTGTATCGTTTCTTTTTTAAGTTTTTTAGTTTGATATTTTCATAGTTTTTGGAGTATTTCTTATTGGAAACGATCAGAGTGCAGGGTAATATTATTTTTGGAAAACCGATCTTTTGTTTAATTGAAGCCCAATAAGACAAAACCGGTTTTTTAAAAATAATTAAAAAAAAAAAGCTTTCAATCGCTTCATGGCGTGACCCCAACAAAGAAAATACATATTTTTTTTTTGTCCCTCACAAAAGTAGAATATTTAAAATTTTTAACCTTAAAGCATCAGAATAATATAGATAGAAATATTATTTGTGCAATTAAATGTGTGTTGTTAAGTATTTATTTTGAAATGTCAATAAAAAATTAGAAACGTGATTGCATTTTATTTTAAAATTTACTCGTAGAGCATTTTTAAAAAAATTGCCTGAAAGTTTGAGAAATAATTTTTTTTAAGCTCTATGATGAAAAATTAACTCAAGCAAATTAGATCCTTTTTTTTATATTTAAATTTTTACTGATTTCAATGAGTCTTAAAAGTAAACTTAAAAAGTTATTCTTTGTTTTGTTTTTTAAATAGGCAAATTAAATACATAAATGAAACTACGTTTTTTTTTTTTAAAGAGATTTCAGTTAAAAAAATTAATTTTAAAAACATTGTTTTATTTAATTTAAAAAGTAACTACGTTTCTGTAGATAAGGCAATAAACTGTACTGTCCTATTTGTATTTTTTCTGAGAAAACTTGTTTTTTTTATTTATTTATTAAAAAAAAATCGGAGTGTGTGATTCTGAAAAATGACATATTTCTTCCAGTCAAGTGTAATTTGATAAACCACGTTATTTTTTTTTATTCCAACTGCTTTTTAGCTCTAAAATTTTTATGGCTAATGAATTTAATTTTAGTTAAAAATCAAATTTTATAAAACTTGACTTGAGATTGTTTGATTTTGTTTCATATAGTACACAAAAATAAATGGAATTAATATTAATTTTATAAACGAAGTGAAATCCGTTAAAAATTAACTGATTCCAAAACTATCTTTCGACTGATTGCAAGCATGATAAGTGTGTCTGGTCCATTTCATAAATAAAGAAAATACCCCCCCCCCCCCCACCACTTTTTTAGATTAACATTTTTTTTCCTTAAGTTGCGACATTTTTGCCAGAATATAAAAAAATAAAAATATCGATTTAAAAAGAGGTTGAGTTCGGTTCATAATATCGATCCTTGACTTTTTATCTGGACTTACTGTAAATACAAGTGTGCCTTGAAAATGTATTCTCTTCTTGTCATTCTCTCTGCGTATTTTATTTTTAACTGTGGCATTATATTAAAAATTAAAAAAATCTTAGTTCTTTAATGTAAAAAGAAAAAATATTTTTGAAAATTCAATTGCTCGTTTCAAAATCAAATATTTTCTTTATAAAAATATCTGTATGCAGATACATCACTGAAGCAGATTTTCAAACTTAACATTTGTCAAAAAACAATTTATAGGATGTCCTCATAACTCGGTGCAAAAACCGATCACTGGTGTTTTACAATCTTTCTTTTTTTACCGTGTTCTTTGCCCCCCCCCCCCTAAGTGACATTCTTAATTTAAACATTCTTGATAATGAAATTGGCTGTTTTCGATTACTTGCTAGAATAGCCTTTCCACTATTTCAAAAAAATAAAAAATAAAAATAAGATAACTAAGGTACGTTTTAAAAATGAATTTTTGTCTTTTACACTCTTTTCAGCTTGACTAATATCCTTATCTTTATTGTTAATATCAGGTGTTAGTCATTGCACCTGCATCCTCTGGTCTACTTCACCTATCTCTTGATGTGAGTAACTTTCAGGAAATTTTGAAATGAACACTTTATTCAATCTATGGGGATTGATTTTAATTCTGCTGTCCTTGTCAGATGATTAAATATCAATCACTTTGGTACTGCTCAAAAATGGTATAACCATTTTCGCCTGATTGCCAAAGAAAGATAAAATCTAGTGTGTTATTTCACTTGCAACAAAATCTCCTGCAGCCTGTGTTGTTGTAAGTTATCCACTTTGCATTGTCAATTCTAGTTATAATGACTTACTTGCTAAATGCCAATGTAGAGAATTTAAATTGTTTTTTATAATGACATTTATTTCTGTAAAAACTAAAATAGACATATGGAGCTCAATAACATTGGATTGAGTAAATTTTCAGCATGTATACTGATGAGATTGAAAATCAGAATGAAACATGGGAAAATCAGAATGAAACATGTGGCCAGCTGACAGAAACTTGGGCATGGGTTGCACTATTTGTATAAAAAAAGAAACTAAATAAAAAGAAATCCAAAACAAATATCTACAAAACTTACTCCTTTTGTTGGTCCCTTGAATAGAGGAGATGGACAAATTTGGACGGACACTTACAGCACCTCGCATCATTCTTGAAGTTAGTTTTAATTCCAAGCTGATAGATCAGATTTCATTTAACATTATTGATCCGCAAAATCTTCCTCTGTATTTCATAACAATTCTTTTTTTATTTTTTATTTTTTTGGAAATCACTAAAAATGACTAAATCAGCCATATTGACAAAAATCTGTCAACACAACATAATTCTCTTTATTAAAAAAGTCTGTCACAATTAAAATATACTTTCTGAAACTTTATTTGAAGAAGCTTAAACATTTAAAGTTTAATTAATCTGAAATAAAAACAAATATTACTTTTAGGTTAAAATATCGCAGGAAAACATTTTTATCAGGTGTTAAGATTTATTGATAACCTGAAGTTAGACATTTTTAAGTGTGTTTAACTAATAATTACTTGAATTCAACATGAACACCTTTATTATAAAGGTGTTTATTTATATATATATATATATATATATATATCTATATATATATATATATATATATATTCTAAACATATACTGTTATAACTGACACCGAATGTCTATTATGTTTCTAACCATTCTAAACATCGTATTTTAGCTTTAATTTCAGGTAAAAATAAAGATGAAAATTGTCCAACATTTGGATATTTTTTTATTATGCTGGTTCTAAGCTTTCGGCTCACATGAGCCATCTTCAGAGAGGTTACAGGGATGTTAGCATAAAGACATCCACCATCAAAGATGATTTTATCTTGTGTTGACATAAAACATTGCTATACAATGATAATGGTCACCAAATAGCAGACACAATTCCTAAATTTGTAATGCAGTTAGATGATGTCAAATCCCGTGAGAAATCAAAATGTTAACAGAACCATATGCCTAAATGTAATGTGTTGTAACCAGATTGAAATGTGATTTAATGTAGATGACCTCCAATATCAGAAGGTTCTTTTTACTGTGTGTATGAGTGTATTATTGTGTTATTGACTAAAATCTGTCTAATATTACCTACGTAGCTTGTGTTTTTTTTTTTGTTGTTTAATTGAACTATGATCAGAAAGATGGGAGGTAATTCTATGGGAGAGCGTGGTTGTAGTAAAACCAATATATGTAGTGGGTTTATTATTAGTACCTGAAATATAATCTCTGAATGGTCATGTAAATTGATACATTACATTGGTTTTCTGTAGAGGATCTAGTTGTAGGGTTATTACAGACTGAGGTCAATTGTTTTAAATTTTTTATAGTATATGATGAGCTTAATTTGATTATTATTTATTGGTTTAACATTTCTACATAGTATGTTTTTGAGTGTTGTTTCATCATGTTTGTAATATGTATTTGGTTACAATAGTATAAGTTAATAGTGTTATGTTTATTTTGACGTACACTATTATTATCAATATTGTTAGAGGTATTAAGTTTATTGAGATACATTTTAATTTGTTGATCAATGATGGAGTTAGGAAATCCATTGTTAACAAGTATTTGTTTAATGTTGTGTAATTCTTTATAAAATATGGATTTGGAAGATATCATTTGTGTGCATTGATTTAAGTTTTTTTATAACATCTAACTTATACATTACATATAGTTCTGTTAACATTTCGATCTCTCATGTGGTGTGACATCATAGAACCACATTACAAATTTACGAACTGCATCTGCCATTCGGTGACTGTTATCGTTGCATAGCAATGTTTTATGTCAACACAAGATAAAATCATCTTAGATGGTAGATGTCTTTATGTTAACGTCCCTGTAACCTTTCTGAAGATGACTCATGTGAGCCGAAAGCTTAGAACCAGCATAAAAAAATATCCAAATGTTGGATAATTTTTGTCTTTATTTTCACCTGAAATTAAAGCCACAATATGGTGTCATTGTCTGTTATATTTAACAGTATATGTTTAGAAAAAAAAAAATCTATATATATACTAGCAGTATAGCCGGAGTTGCTCGGGTGTAATGAAAGCTTTAAAACTAATCCATGGTCCTGGAGCTCAGACTCTTTAGACATTGGCACAAAAGACTAAAAAGCAATAGTTGTTTCCAGTTAAAGCGAAACTGTAGACTGAAAGAAAAATGAATGGATGTAAGTCAAATTTTGATTTTCTGGTATCGATATCAAATAAGTTTTTTTCCTCATAAACTGAATTTTGAAGGCTAAATAAGTCCTCTGAGTAAATGGTATCATGGCTGAGACTAAGAACTACAATTATACCTACATAGAGCCAAACCCGAAGCAAAAACTAAAATAAAAGGTCTGAAAAAATACATACAGGCAGATAAACAGACACACACACAAACATCTTGCCTTTTATTTATTTATTTTTATATATATATAATCGATTTTCTGCACTATTGCAAGAACTGGAACCTTGAAACTTCTGAATATCGTTTCTTATGTCTTTGTCTTTGGTGTATCAAATTTGATTAAAATCGGACCACTCCTTCTATAACCCGATTTGTTTATTATCGATTTTCGATATTTATTGGGGGTACCTTGACACAAACCTAGCTAAGAACACTCGCAGACGTATAAAGTACAACTGTGTAAATTTTCAAGAAAATCAGTTCAGCCGTTTCGGAGCCTATAGGTAATGGACACATACAAAGTTCCATTTATAAATAAGTTTATATATATATATATATAAGCAGTATTGTAGAGCTTTTTTGCATGCACACATATATAATTCAATGTGTAACATCCACGCACATAAACTTTCAACTTTCTTAATTTTGATTGGTTAAATAATCACTGTAGATTTATAAGACAATTTTCAAATCGCAGTAGAGAATATTCTGGGACATCTTTCCATAATGGTTCAATACACAATAGCTGATTGGTCAATTTATGACCAATCACAGATTTTTGTACAAAGGTATGTATGTTGAATTTCTTCTGCCAAGTTGTCTGGAGCCTCCTAGAATGTATTTAAACGGACTGGAGTTGCCATTCCAGCAGTTGGATTTAGTTACTAAATGACTCCACGTCACTGCATTCTAAATCTTTCTCATACCACCAAATGCACACATGAACACATACCTACACTGTCTGTTCACTATGCTAAACACTCAGTATTCTACCAAGTTGATCTATCTGTAGTATTTGTTTCTTCTTGGAGTGTAGTTGGTAGATGTATTAATGATCGCTTGAATCTGTTCTCCCAGCCGCTCCATGTAGAACCCAGAACACTGCTTTACTCGGGACTCCGTTTCCTGCACACCATAAACAAAACACAGTCTCCCGAACACCGGTGTAGCCTTAACGAATCGCCAACACTGAACTGTCTCCAAAACAGAAGTTGGTTCTTTTTATGTGTTTTTGGTTACGAGCAAGAAACCATAATTTCTCGCATGTAAAAGCCTCGCTTTCACCAATGACGCATGCGCTGTGTCATTCCAAAAACTGCCTTGCATGAGCTCGCCTCGTGGTTCCATGACATGCATGTGCAGACAAACCGCCTTCTCTTGCTTCGGCAAGGTAAGTCTCCACCACACTAAGAACTTTCTGAACATTAACGACCAATCCAATGAACATTTCAATTCATTACTTCTGTGCAAGCAAAGTTTATTTTATTCAACAAGTGACATTCTTTAGGAGAACGTTTGACTGCAGTCAATGGGAAGAAACTTCTGTCGACTTATCTATTGTCGAATGTATTGCATGCCTTTTTCAGCCAATATTGTATATTGTTAATACATGTTTTAATTGTTGATTAAATTGTTGTTATTGTTGTCAATTCCTATTTCTTGCATCTGAATTATTTGCATGTTATGTTGAATCTCAAATATAAGTATTTGTGGTAGATTTCGAAGATATCCTTAAGGCCCGATCAGCAAGAATCTGGTAATAATTGTCCTAGTGTTTGACGCGATTTGTCCAGCTACAAGATTTATGACCAGCTTGATTGAAGTTATCTAAGAGGTCCGCCACAGTATCCTTGGTTATTGGTAAGGTCTATTCCATGGAAGATTCTTAATCTGATGAGAACTTTGTTAGAAATTAACAGAGTATTGTAATGAAAATAAATAGAAAAAATTTATAAATCCATTGGTGATAAGTTATTTTGTGAATATTAGAAATATTCAACTCATCAGACTGAAATTTTTTACAAAAATGAATTTTATCCAGACAGAAGGAATAGTGGAGGAAAGAGGAAAACATTTTGTTGAGAGAAAAAGATTTACAATGTTAAAGTTAAAAGAGGATGTCATTGTTACAATATTGAATTTTCAAAATTTTATATATATATATATATATATATATATATATATATATATATATAATGATAAATTTTTAACTATCGCATCATATTAAAAATTTAGGATAGATAATTTTATTGAATTTTATGAACTTTGGCTTTGTGGTCTTACAAAGATGCTTGTTGAGAAAGATGTCACAAAATTACCAGTAAGTTTCAAATTTATTTTAATTAGCACTCGTATTTTCTGATAATGTTGTGTACAGACTTCAGTATTTATAAAAATCGCCATGTTTATACATCCAAAGTTTAAAAAAATATTCGGTGTCAATAAATTATAGTGAACTTTTGCATTTATGATTAGTAATTATAATTTTAAGTTATTAACAATATCACCTAAATGATTTAAAACTTAAAGTGAAAATGATTCTTGTAAAAATTTGTTGTTCATCAAAATTTTTTTTTTTTTGACAATAGTGTCTATAATATATTTTATACAGAAAAGTAATTAAAAGCTTTTCTAATTAAATTCTTAGTTTTGTTGCATAATTTATTGGACAATTCAGAGCAGATTTTCTGTATCTGGAGGTTTTATTTATATCAAAAAAATGATTTGAATTCTCCAATGATGTGCTTATGACTAATATAATCATTAACCAGTCAGTCAGTTAAGTGCCATATGTGATACATGCTTGGGCGATCATGTCTCGAAAGAGACATGACTGACTGGGCAGAAGATTATTCCGCAGTAGGTTGCCATTGCTTTCTGCGGTAGACTGGTTGCCAACCAAGGCTATAGAACCCAATCTGTCCTGTTATTTAACCCATAACTGGAAGGAAGAGATGGATTAATACCTTTCCCAAGGGTATTTGCGTGTAAGTGAATACAACTGGATTCAAACTCGGCTCCCCGCATTCTCGTTCCGATCTGATATCCACTGTACCACAACCAGTACAAAATTAAATTTCTCAAAATTTTATAAAGTTAAATAAGTAGGTCATAAAAATATTAAAAACAAAAAAAAATAACATTTTTAAAATAATTTCATTAATTTGTGAATAAGTCTTGAAAATTTCAGTAAAATCTGACCATTATCAGATTTTTGCAAGAATTCCCAAAGTGATGTTTTTTGGATTGTAAAAAAGATGCTGAAATTTCCTATCCTAATCTATGATCCCTCAGCAGATGTCAGGAAAACACAATTTTTAACCAAAATTTCAAACATTCTAAAAAGGATCAAAAAATCCTTTGGTCTTTTTTTTTAACAAAAATTTTGATGGTAAAAATTCAATTTCTTTTATGTATGCAAAATGTTTTTAGCCGATCTTAGTAGATGCCTACTTTCAGCAGAATGCAGTTTTACTTGGGCCGCTTTGACTCACAAAACAAATTTAGATTTCAAACCCAGCTCTATTCATTCCAGACTGATAAATTTAGATAACCCAATTTCCAGTGCCTTGTTTTCACTTCCTCAAAAAGTCTGATTTCCAGGCTGGGCGTGAACCAGGGCTTCAGACAAACATTTTCTTCACCATTGTCCCAGAACTAGTGCTGGATTTACATCTCGGCTAGTATGGACTGCAGCCCAGAAGAATGCAGACTAGAGAGCCCCTCCCACTGATAAAACTAAAAGTAAAAAAACTGTGAACAGTTTTTTCAAATTAAATGGGGCTCCTTTGAATTAATTTAAAACAACTTAGATTAAAAAAGGCATGACCAAAAAAATCTATTAGCAGGGGGTGGGTGGGTGGTAAGACTAAAATCTGTCTTAGTCTAGAATTATCCCCCAAAAACAACTTTGTCTGAAAAAAATAAACTTTTTAACTGTCCCAAGAACAGAAAATAAGGGAGCAGCTGAAGAAATTAAAACCATTAACACTCTAAAGATTTGTCCTGTAATTGTAAGTGACTTTATTTGCTGAAATGACTGTTATATTTGAATCTCATAGTTGTTATCAGTTCCTGCTATAGCAACAAGGAAAAATAACCTTGACTAAAATTCATAATGAGGCTACTGCAATTGAGAAGGCAGATTCAAAAATAATACTCACGTGCAGGGTGTAATGGATAAATTGCTATCTAAATTATGCAAAAATGAAAATAACACTGACATCTGAATTTAACAGGTATATTTAGCGAAATTACACAAAAAATATCTTGAAATACTAAAGAGTAAATTTATTTAACAAAATCGCCATTGGCTTCAACAATGGACTCCGCACGACTGGAATCTTCTGCATCTATTTTGGATGGTATCCCTGTTTAAATTGGTGAATGCTGTTCTAATCCTTGCCTTCACTTAATCTTTAGTGTTACAAAGAGTTTTGTTTGTCTCACACTCAACCGCTTCCCCATGTATAGTAATCGAGTGAGTGGCAGTCTAGGAAGTTAGGTGGTGAGGTGTAAGGTTGATGTGGTTGTAGAAATTATCTTTTTTTGTATCATATCACTCCGAGCAAGGCGGTAATGCCACTGATGTGCAGGGGGCTACGTAAGAGTGAAGAGATTGGAAAAGAGAAAACTGGAAACCACATCCTAAACAGGGAACAAGGGATGAGCCTCTTCACCTGTTCAATAGACATGGGTGGAGTGTGAACCAGGTGATACTGACAGCTAGGACTGGGTTCTCCTTGTGTGGCATGGTGCAAAGTCATGTTGCCAGATATTGGTTCTTCCAGAAGCCACGCTCTTTACCTTGGGTAGCACTCTCTCCTCAGGACACTTGACATAGGTGTCTGTGTTGAGTCTTGAAGCCCTGTAGGAAAGATGAAGATGGCATAACTTTTCCATTGCTAGTGATCACTCAAAACACCATAATATTGACTGAATACTTGGTTTTCATCACTCTCGAGATATCTTTTGGGAACACAGTGAGCCAACAGTTGTTTTGTGTGTTCACCATCTTGGCAGAAGTTTTTCTTGTCAGAGAAAAACAAAAGCATGTTCGGTTGGAAGTTATGCTTTAGTTTGTTCATAAGCTTCCAAGTGCGGGTTTTTGTCTTGTCCTTCATGGCTTGGGATAAAAACTTGGTCTTTTCTCATCTTATATGAGAAATATCGAATGTCTTCATGCAGTAGCTGCCTGATAGGAAACTCAGGCGTTCGTGTGTGTCTGGTTATGAACCTGATCAACTTGGAGGGATCATTGTCAAGCGTGGCCTGAATCACACCAACAAATTCGGGAATTCTTATCTTTACAGAATGATCAGAGTGAGTTTTACAATCTGCTGTACCTTCGTAGGATGTGCATCGTGGTGCAGTGGATATCGGCTCGGAATGAGAAATCGGGAAGCCGAGTTTGAATTCCATTCGTATTCCTTGCATTCACTTACACGCAAATATCCTTGGGAAAAGTATTAATCCGTCTCTTCCTTCCAGTTATGGGTTAAATAATAAAACAGATTGGGTTCTATAGCCTTGGCTGGCAACCAGTTTACCACAGAAAGCAATGGCAACCTACTGCGGAATAATCTTCTGCCCAGTCAGTCATGTCTCTTTCGAGACATGATTGCCCAAGCGTGTATCACGTATGGCACTTAACTGACTGTACCTTCGTAATTGCCCTTACTCATCCAAAATCTTAAACCTCTGCCCTGTCCTCAGATTGACATCCACTCTGAAATGTTTGTATTGGATCTTCTGGTATAAATGCCAATCAGTCCAGCATGCTGTTTCCAAATTTCCAGAAGAATGAATTGTGTCATGATGCTTCTTTTTCTCTACTGTGCAGTTGACAAAATATGAAACAAACATTCATACATGAAATTAGAAATCTAAAATGGCGATACTTTATCCACTGCAGCCTGTATAATGCCAAGGGTTAATGGTTAAAAACTTAGAGAAAAATTTAAAGTTGAAAACAATGTCTGAAAAGAACTTTTGAGTCAAATTGGTCCTTAAAAAATTAAAATTAAAAAATTTAATTTCAATGTTCATTGTTATCTTCTGTCTTTTTGTAACTGTTTTTTTTTTTTTTTAATCATATCACCCCGAGCAAGGCGATAACGCCACTGATCTGGCTACGCAAGAGTGAAAAGATTGGAAAAGAGAAAACCGGAGGCCACATCCTAAACAGGGAACAAGGGATAGCCTCTTCACCTGATTAATAGGCGTGGGTGGAGTGTGAACTGGGTGATAGGGTTAGTCTATCTACTTTGGCATGAAATGATTAAAAAGCGAAACAAAGTGACATTGATGAGGACACAGCAGAACTCATTAAAATAAATCTTTGATTTGTTGTAAAGATTTTATATTGCATAGGATAAAAAGTTTTTTTTTTTTCTATAATGTATGTTTCTTTGTCCACTCAGAATTTGAACTGGGCCTCAGCACAGCTATGTACTTATTCTAATCTGTCAAATAATATCCAAAAAATGAAGGCTTACGGCCTATCACATTGAATGCACTGGTTCTCGCTCAATCACCGAAGTTAAGCAACCGGTCAGTACTTAGATGGGTGACCGCTTGAGAATACCAGGTGCTGTAAGCATTTATGCACAGATGTGCATTGTGGTGCGGTGGATATCGACTCGAAAAGAGAAATCAGTGAGCCGAGTTTGAATTCCAGTTGAATACCTTGCATTCACTTAAGCACTGGTACCCTTGGGAAAGGTATTAATCCGTCCCTTCTCTCCAGTTATGGGTTAGATAACAAGGGTAGGACTTGGGGACCCTGCCCTTAAAAACAAATCCCAATGAATCTTGCAAAACAAAAACAATAAAACAAATAAACTAAATAAAACAAATCAAAACGATTTTCAGCATTAAATGACCTAATGAAGGTTGATATGCTGGTTAAAGGAACCAACTGACCAAAAAATGAAGAGAATTATCAATAAATTTTATTCAATTATTGGATTTAGATCAATTTTACAAGAATCTTAAAAATAAGAAATGAAACAATTTAAAAAAACTTTTTCGTCTTCATTGTTTTTATGAAAAAAAGTGTTAAACTATATAGAATCAGATATTTGTTAATCAACTAAATAAATTTTTGTAACCATTTAATAAATTTAAAAATTCAACATAGAAATGTTTGCATTCATGGGTTTAAATAGAAAGACTGGTTTTTCTGCTTTATTTATACCAAGATGGTTTCACAGGTTGGAATGCACCAGTCCATACGACAAAACTTGTTTATTGCCAGAAGATGAGGCCACTGCTGACAGGTGTGGCTTCATTGCGGAAAGTTTATTACTGCTCAACATGCTTTCAAATTTCAAAGTTAATAAAGTAAAATTTTAAAAGACCAGTTTTGTTACTTTATCTGTACCAAGATGGATTCTTAGTTTAGAATGCACCAGTCCATAGGATGAAAAAACTTATTCAGTACTGGAAGATGAGGCCACTGCTGATAGGTGTGGCTTAATTACGGAAAGTGTATTACTGCTCAACACTTATTCAAATTTCAAAGTAAAGAAAAAGCGAGAGACAGGAATGGAAAAACCCAGATCTAAGTTTTAAAAAAAAAACCCCAACTCTGGCTGACAGTGTTGCTGGCAATCTGCTCATAAAAAAACATTACAAAATTACTTGCATACAAATGTCCTACTTAGCTGATGATCACCCTGTCAATTTGTTATTTTAAACTGCTGTAAGAATAAAATAGTTGTACAACTTTATCTGAAAAACAAAACAAGACTAAATTGATTGTGGATTTGCCCAAAACCTTTAAAGAATGGTTAAGAATTAAATATATATTTTTTATCAACTAAATTTAAAGTTAATTTGGTAACTGTAAATTATCCAACCGACTTTCTTTATGGTCAAAAATGAAAAAAAATCCAATTAAAAAAAAAAAAGTTCTGTTGAACAGGGAATTCTCTTTTGTATTTTTGGGCCTAAATGTTTTCCTTTTAATTTTCAGCGAAAGCCGCTTACGGATGCTGTCAACAGTGCCAGCAAATTGCCGAAGCCTATGGGAAGCAGATTACCTGGGATAAAAAGAGAGCGTAGCCCAGCAACGGTAAACTTTAAGTCCGATCAAACTAAAGTGTGTGTGAGGTGGGCGTCTGCCTGTGTTAAGTGGATTATGAGATTTGCGTACAATGTAAGAGAAATTTTATATCAGAACACAAAAAGATGAAATAATTCACATCTATTTTTCTTGTTGGTATGCATGGCATTTACACTTTTCTACCAAGGTACAGTGTGTAGCATCTGTCTATTTCTGTAACTTTTCTGAGCTGGAAATGGTTACAATTTTTGAAATTAAAGGTCTATTTTTTTTTTTTTATTTATTTACTTTTTTTTAATCATTTTACTCCAAGCAAAGTGGTACCACCACTGATGTGCAGGGGGGCTACATAGAAGAGTTAAAGTTTTAGGCAGGAGGAGATTGAAGAGAAAGACAACCTAGTTACAGGGGGTGACAGAGAAAGGGCAAGAGAAGGATGTGAATATAGGAGTGAAGACAGTCACGAAGGTAGAGAGAAAGGAAAAGAACAAGATACACCATGTGATGTAGAAAGGATTGTAGTCAAGTGGATAAGAGATGGGAATTGACATTGCATTTAAATTCCTGGAGGTTGTAGCCATCAGGAAAGCAAGTATATGGAAGGGAGTTCCACAGGCAGAAAGTGCGAGAAAAGAAGCTGCTGGAGTAGAATTGTTGCCTGCATTTGGTTGATTTAACTGTAAAAGAGTGAGACCTTGTTGCCAGTCTGGTTGCACAAGTAAATTCTTGTGAAGGAGGCACCAGTGATCTAAGTTCATCAGAGCAGAAGCCATGAAAATATTTGTAGAAGAGACAGAGAGAAGCCACATCCTGTTGGTGAGAAAGTGGCTGGAGTCACCAGGTTGGGACCAATCACATTACAGATTCTCCTTTGGAGCCTGTTGAGAACACTGAGATGAACAGCAAGGGCGCTTGACCAGAAAGATTTATTTTGTTTGTATATGACTATTAGCCTTTTCTACATAGGCTTGGTGTAGTTGTGGTTAATGGTTAATGAAGTTAGACTGGTTGATAATTAATATGGAGTAGTGAGTTTGATCCTCACTGTGTCTTATGCAAAAATCCTGTTTTTAAATAATGCAATAAATGTTAAAATGTGAAATCAACCAACCTAATCATAACCATTTAGCATGCAACACTCCCAAACCTAACCTGCAAGTCTCTCAAAGTCTCACTGTTAGCCTGACTTTCTGTGTTATTTGCGATGATGATGTTATATATTATGACAGTTTCTATTGTTGATTGAACACTGAACGGATACTAACCCTTCTCATTCAACACTCCCAGTTAATATTGGTTTTCAGTCTTGTTTGTGTTTTTCTGTATCATCTGTGATGATGTCACATATTATGGCAGAGTATAAATGGGTTGGGCAGAACATTAAGAGCCAATATTTATGCGGATGGATTTGGGCTTGTTGAATACTAAAGTGCTAAATATTAATAATAAAAGGAAAGTCTAGCATCACCACTGCACCTACTACAATACTATTTTCACCCATTGTTATCTTTCCTTAAATGATGGTGGCTTCGATGTAATGGTTAATGAGGCTAGTCTTGTTGACTACTACTATTGAATGGAGATTTCAGTCTTCATTGCAATCCTACTAAATTTCTAAAAACTTGAATCACGTTGCTCCCAGTGGTGCATAGGTCATCAACAACCCTTTGTCATTGATGAGGATGTAATTTCTCTTTCAAAGGTAACAGTGTTGACCCTATGCAAAGTCTTGTATTCTCTGATCGAAGTTGACTGGTTGTGAACAAAGGCGAAAAATTCAATTTGTCCTGCTATTTAATCCATAGATGGCGGGAGAAGAGATGGATTAATACCTTGCACATCCCCTACTAAATTTGTTACTAAATAACTATTCAGTCAGTCAGTTAAGTGCCATATGTGATGCATGATTAGGTGATCATGTCTCTTTCGATCCATGTCTGACCAGGCAGAAGAATTTACCGGCAGTAGGTTGCCATTTCTTTCTGTGGCTGACTGGTTGTTAACTAAGGCTATAGAACTCGGTCTGCTATTTGACCCATAGCTGGAAGGAGAATACATAGATTAATACCTTTCCCAAGAATATGTGCATGTAAGTGAATGCAATGAAATCAACTGGAATTCGAATTCACTTCTCAGATTCCGAGCTGATATCCATTACATCACAATACACATATACATAGGTTTATCTATTGCCCGGTTCACACTCCTCTCCAGTATTTTGAACAGGAGTAGAGGTTTATCCCTTGTTTCCTGTTTAGGATTGGGCTTCCTGTTCTTCTAAAAAGTACTCCAATTCTATACTTTTAACATCTCTGCTTAAATTCTGAAATTCTATTGACTATTTATTTTAGTTCTTTTCCTCAATAGGAGTACGTAGGGTTATCTATCGCATGGTTTGCACTCCTCTCCAATATTTTGAACAGGAGTAGAAGTTTATCATTTGTTTCCTGTTTAGGATTGGGATTTTGGTTCCTTCTGAATTCTCTACTTCAAAAGTCTATCCCTAAACTCTTGGAGTTTTATTTACAATTTATTTTTCCTCAATAAAGTTTGCTTATTGTCTGGTTCACACTCCTCCTCAGTTTTAAGGACAGGTGTAAGGTTATCCCTCGTTTCATGTTTGGGAATAGGTTTTTTGTTCAGCCTGACGTCTTTTTATTATCTTATACTCCCAGAAGCCCCTTGCATTATAGTAGCATTATTGCCTTGCTTGGGGTGAATTGATTACACACACCATTATGTTTCTTTATCTAGAGTAGTTAGGGATAATGGCTAATGAGGTTAGTCTGGTTGGTTTATTATAAATAGGGAGTTTGATTTTCACTGGGTGCCCCATACAAAAATTTAGCATTAGATAATCGAACAGTTGATCTCAGAAAATTAGGTACCTGTACTTGTTTGCTAAAAAACAACATAGCATGATGAAAAAGACCCCAAACTTAATAAAAGCAAATGTTTTATTGTCAAAATGTTTATCTTATTATTAAGAGGAGAAACTAAAGTATTTATTCAGTTATGTGCCATACTTGAAACACGCTTGGGCGATCATGTCTCGGAATAGACATGACTGACTGGGCAGAAGATTATCTTGCAGTAGGTTGCCATTGCTTTCTGCAGTAGATTGGTTGCCAGCCAAGGCTATAGAACCTAATCTGTTTTATTATTTAACCCATAACTGGAGGGTGAGACGGATTAATACCCTTTCCCAAGGGTATTTGTGCAAAAGTGAATGCAAGGAATTCAACTGGAATTCGAACTTGGCTTCTTGATTCGTTGTTCCGAGTTGATATCCACTGTACCACAACACACATCCGCAAAGTATTTATTAATGTCCTTTAAAAAAGAATTTGTGTGTGTGTGTCGGTGTCAGCATGAGACCAGAGTTGTCTATAGAAGTTTTAGTGCCTTTGTATCTAGTGAAAAGAAAACGTTCGTTTAAAAATTACACTACAGAGTATTTTGTTTACTGAAAATAGTAAATTTAATCCTTTAGCTTTCGATTAAAGCTAAGATGAAATCTTAAAAAAAAAACTTTTTTTTTATCAAAATTCATTAGGTATTGTGAAAAATTGGAGGTATCTACATAAAATCTATCAAGCTACATTATGTCACAAGTCCCATAGCTCATTAGTCATAAGACAGTCACATGTATTGCAAACATGACGTTGAATTTAATTTTCTTTTTCTAAGACTAGTTGCTACTTCAGTGCAAGAGAGCTCAGTCTGCACTGCTGTTTAACCCACAGCTGGAGGAAGATGGTTTCATGTCCCTTCTTTTTTTAAGGGTAATAAGCATAAAGTGAATGAAACTGAGTCAAGCTGGAATTGAAATCTGCATGCCAAGTTCAATTTTAATACCATCATCTATTCTTCTTTGTATGTACAATCTTTACACTTTTCAACCTTGCATCAGTGTAGTATTTGTCTGATCCGTTGTTCATTTGAGCTGTAAGCTGTTAAATTTTTGGATTTAAGTATCTATCCAATTATTCTGTTGAGTATCAGATTGTTACATTTTTTTTTTAAAACCAATGATCAGTGTGTAGTATCTGTTTGATCCCTGAACTGCAATTAGTTATGTTTACTTTTGTACAATACTGCAAAAGCAAAAATTGACATGAGGACTCAATTCTTGTATTTGAATAGCCCCATGTATGCTCTGCCATAATATGATAGTATCATTGCAAATAATCCAGGAGGTCAATCAAATAGTGAGAATTTGGCCACTGACAGATTTTGAGAGCCAACAGTGGGTTTGAGTGGGTTAAATACCTTGGCATATAAAGCAGAACTAATTCAATCTTGCTCCTGAAAAGCCTCATCAGATCTAGACTTTCGTGTGGATGTTGTGCTTAGTGTCCATCCCATTTAGAAATGTCCAAAATTATGATCTGTAATTGAAATGAGAGTACTTATGGTAACCATCCTGGAGCTATCATTACAAAATTAGAACAATGAATTGATAAATTCTAAACACTAGCATTCAGCCTGTTCAACTTGCCCTATAAATATCAGCTTTCAATGTTCTTTGTGCTAACACCTGGTACATCTTCGACATCTGTGGAATGTGTCCATCAGATCACGATCTTCCTTAATCTCTAGTTTGCTGAGACAGGATCTGTGGCACTACAATGTGATGATAATTAGCAACTGAGGTAGGACGACTCAGCTGCTTTCAGTCTGAAGATACAATCTGATACTGCTCTACAAACTTACATTCATATAGCCGTATGTAAAAATCATATCTGCCTTGTTCATGATATGTATATCCTGCAATTGTTAAATAAACATTTCTCAGTTAGCTCACTGCCCCACATGTTACATGTTGAAGACTGATGAGCTGCAAATATACATGAATGACAAATGTGACCTAGTCTGCATGGTAACACAATGCCATCTACTGAAAGTCTTTCTTTAAACTTAACTTAAAAAAAAAAAAAAGTTCACAAATTCTTCATTTTTTATGTTTGTATGGACTTTTGTCTTTGTTTTAGTGTGAATAACACAACCCTAAAGTTTGTTATAGTATTATATATATATATATATATATATATATATATATATATATAGGAAAAACTACTGAAAAGTTGTAAGTTTAAAAATCTATTTTTTTGACAGTATTTATTTCTATTATTATATATATATATATTTGATGTTTCAGACCGGCCTCGGCCTTTCATCAGAAACAAATGATTTAAAAATTTAAACTAGGAATGTTCGTCGTGAGGAGCGTCTTTTGCAAGATGTTTACATCACGTGACGTAGAAAGCGATAGTTTTTGGATATTTTTAAAAATGTAAACCTAACTGTAATAATACTTTTAAATGTTGTTTTAAAGAAAAATTTTTTAAGTGTATCTAAAAATGTTTAACTATTGAAATATTTATAAAGATTCAAAATACCTAAGTCTCTATTTAACCCTAGCCTATATGTATTTAATTTTAAAATCCAGTATTTGTCTTTCTTTCTGCGTGAGTATGTGGAACTAAAATCGGAATCTATCAGTAAACATTTGCAGTTTTTTAATGTGTGTCCTGGATGATTGAAGTGTTCAGCTATGGGGGAATAAGGGTTGTTTTGGCGTATGCTTAGTTTATGATTATTAAAATGGAATCTAAAACTGTTTCCAGATTCACCAATATATCCACTATTTGGATATATTGAACAGAAGAGAAAATATATTATATTTTGGCTGTCACAGGTGAGGTGTGGTGGGTGTAATTTGATGTTGGTGTTGGGTATAGAAAATACTGTATCATTTACTAAATGTTTGCAAACTAAACAGCGAGGTTTATCACATTTGTAATTCCCTGATAGGTTTGTATTTTTTAGATATTTGGTAGAGGTGAGGATAGCTGATAGGTTGGGTGTTTGTTTCATTGCATTTATAGGTGGTTTATCAAGAATGTCTTTGATTTTTTTTTTTTGTTTTTTTTTTTTGTTTTTGTTTGATTGGAGGTTCTTGTAATCATTTTTTAAATTTTGAATAAGTGTGTGGGAATATTGATTGTAGTTAAAAACCACGGGAATTCAGTTGTTGTTTTTTCTTTTCTTGTATGTGAGAAGTGTGTTACGATTTATGTGGATGGTTTTATTTAGTGCTTCTTTTATTATTTTTATTGGGTAGGTTGTTAATGTTGTATAGAAAATCTAGATGGTCTGAGCATATGTGTTTGATTCTTAGAAATGAGCTGTATACGATAGATTTTTTTAATTTAAGGGGATGACAACTGTTAAAGTGTAGGAATTTATGTTGGTTTAAACCCACGAATCAACATAAATTCCTACACTTTAACAGTTAAGAACCATTCTATTTTCATTTACAATTATTCACTTAGCAATAAATACTAAAAATAGTATGAATACATCATTTTTTTTTTTTTAAAACACTCGGTTGGCTTAATAATTATGGGCGTTAGTGTGTGTATATATATATATATATATATGGGTGCCTGGCCAAGCGGTTAGAATGTTTGCTTTCTATGAAGCCCAGGTTTGAATCTTACTGAAGAAGATGACTTCTTGATGTTATCAGTCTGGAAGAGGCAATCCCAATGTACGGCAACTTTGGAAGGTGTCCGAAAACCATACCACAGGTTGGCCCAAGCCTTGTGAGTGAAATTGGGTAGATGGCTCTCTTTAAGAAGTCGTCTATGTTTGGCTGAAAGTAATAAATCATTGTGACTGAGGGTTTGTGTGTCCTGACTCTGTTCAGACTGTTGTTCTATGTTGAGTGGACCTTTATCTAGATAACGTGCTTTCTCCCAGAAACTGTAACTAAGGTCCACTCAACATAGTTGCAGTATAAACCACAGGTGGGTTCTGTGGGTGTTGAACAAATACAAATGTGCCTGAGCAGGCGTCTACAATGGGGATAAGCTGGCCACCCTGGTAGACGAGTATCCTTAAATACGAGTGGCCAGCCATTATATATATATAACAAAGAAACGTGTGTGTGTGTGTGTGTATATATATATAAAATTTTTTTTTATTGAAGTAGTTTAGTCTCATTGTTTTACACTTGAAATGGCTTGATGTAATTGTAAGTTAACCTTTCTTTTTCTCACACTTCTTGCTTGGAGGTCTCTCTCTTGAGTTTTGTAGCCAACTTAGATCTTCAGAAATTTAAAAGCAATGTCAATTGTTGTCCTCTGGTTTCTTAATTATTGATTTTCATTACTATTGTTATTTTCTCTCTTTAATAACGTCTTTTATTATTTTCTTGTATTCTGTCACACTGAAAAACTCTTGAGTCTAAAAGATGTAGAAGACAATTTCATGATATCTTCTATGTGTAGTGATTGTTCAGAATGTATGCAATCATGGCCCTCCACATCACCCTAGTAGTTCTTAACATGATTTCTCCTGTTACCCCTCCAGAACCTTGCTCTGCCATCCATTTGCTCAAGTCCATCAAGTTTATTTTTTTGCTCTTACAGGTTTGTGTAAAAATTCTCAGTCAAATATGTCCATGTTATTCTTTCTTCTCTTCTTCTTTCCTCTCCTTCTTTCTTCTTTTCGTCTTTTTTGCTCTCTCTCTTTATTTTCCTCTCTCTCTCTTATCTCTCTCATTTTCCTCTCTCATCTCTCTCATTTTCCTCTCTCTCATCTCTCTCATTTTCCTCTCTCTCATCTCTCTCATTTTCCTCTCTCTCATCTCTCTCATTTTCCTCTCTCTCATCTCTCTCATTTTCCTCTCTCTCATTCTCTCATTTTCCTCTCTCTCTCTCTCTCTCTCTCTTTTCCTCTCTCTCTCTCTCTCTCTCATTTTCCTCTCTCTCTCTCTCTCTCTCATTTTCCTCTCTCTCTCTCTCTCATTTTCCTCTCTCTCTCTCTCTCTCTCTCATTTTCCTCTCTCTCTCTCTCTCATTTCCCCCCCCCCTCTCTCTCTCATTTTCCTCTCTCTCTCTCTCTCATTTTCCTCTCTCTCTCTCTCTCATTTTCCTCTCTCATCTTCCTCTCTTTCATTTTCCTCTCTCTCTCTCTCATTTTCCTCTCTCTGTCATCTCTCTCATTTTCCTCTCTCTCTTTCTCCGTTTTCGTTTCTCTCTCTTTCTACATTTTCCCCGATTTTTTTTACTTTCCTCTCTGTCTCCCTGATCTTGTTTTCTCTCTCTTGTTCTCTCCTTTCTTCTCTCCCTCCCTCTCTTCCTCTGTTTTTTCTTTTCCTATCTCTCTCTCCCCTTTCTTTTTCCTCTCCCCTTTCTTTTTGCTCTCTCCTTCTCTCTCTCCTCTCTCTCTCTCTTCTCATGACTAAGAATCTTTTTTCCCATGTGAAATATTTGGGCCTGTTTATGATTAACGCTGTAAAAAAAAAAAAAAAAACATTGGTGCAACTTTTGACAAAAGGCAAATCAAAAATTTAGGACAATTTTTAATCAGTTGCAACATTTTCAACTTTCTACCCTCCACCTGAAACAATAGGACATCAGAGTTGACCTTGAAAGTAGGATACAGACAAACTGCTTCAATGGCCATGAATTGCAACATTATTATTATTATTATTATTTCTTCATGGCTCCTGATCTGAGGTGGCCCAAAATATTAAAATCAGTTTTTGCACAGATTTTTAAAATTCTTAACATTTTTCAATTTTTGGTGACCACACTATCTATATTCAGACTTGGTTATTATCCCAATGTTTCAGCTGTTTTGCTCTCAGGCATTCATCAGGTGTATATTGATCTGGGATTTCTACAAGGAATTCTGAACTGAATCCTCTATTTCATCTACAGAAGTAGACTGTTCTCAATCCACTACTTGTGTTTAGGGATATAATCTAATTCCTATTTTTGTTACTGCTCAGTTATTGCCACAGTGTCCAAGTACTGACCCGGGGGTGATATTATAATTTGCAATGTCAGCATATTTATGAACCAATACTAGTCTATTGTCGTTTGGTAATATAATAATAACTACATTCACAAGTTGATCCTTGATTGTTACAGTTATCTGGACTGAAACTTTTTTTTTAATCCATTTTTAAAAAATATTTCATATGCAAGTATTAAAAATTTACATAAACTAATAATTTTATAACTTTGCATTATTCGAACTGTTGTTATCATCTTTGTTGTCATATTCATAATTTTGTTGTTGTTGTTGTTGTACACTCTGGTCTTTGTCATGTGACTGGAATTTCAAGCTGAATCCTTCATTTTGTCTGCCTGAGTAGATTGTTCTAGTTCAGTGTGCCGTGCCTCTTCCAATCACCTGAAGAAGGCCTGAGTGTACAATGGATAAAACATGAATATGTCAACCCAGATGAAGACAACAATCTGAACAATGTAAATAATTATATCTCATCTCAGAAATATAGACTGATGTATCTTTTTTTATTTTCATTTAACAAATATTTGGTTATGTGTTTATGGAAAAATCTCTTTGTAAAAAGTTTTTTTGATAAAGTTAAAAAAAAAAAAATGCAGGTACCAATGATGTAAACAGTTATTGGATCATCATTGCCTCTCCTTATTCCCTCTCCCCACACTCCCAGTGGAGATGGTTGTGAATGAAAGTTTGATGTGTGCTAAGTTGAAAGATTGAAGCCAAAATTGCTGACTTTCAGTGGTTTACTGATAGAAAGGCAAGTAGTCTTTGCAATTATGTGCTTGATATTAGCAATGAAGATAGAACATTAACTTTGAAAAGGGTTACTTACCAAAAGTAACCAAGATAAAAATAATTTCATTCATTTGTGAATAAATCTTGAAAGTTTCATTAAAATCCCAAAATTATTTTATTTTTGCTAGAATTTCACAATTAATATTTTTTCACCAGAAACAAAGTTGCTACAATTCCTATAGTCAATCCTGGATGAAAAAAAAAAAAGTACTTTTGTCTTTCCTCTTAATAATAACAAATATTTTGATGATAAAACTTTGTTTTATTAAGTTTGGAACCTTTTTTTCATCATGCTATGTTGTTTTTAGTGACAAAGTAGAGGTACCTACTTACATATATATATATATATATATATATATATATATGTGTGTGTGTGTATATCTAATTTTTTTTTTTTTTCAGTTAGGTTCATTCTGTACAAGGCCCAAGGGACTATATTAAGGGGTAGTTTATAAGTAGGGTAGATAACAGTTCACTTTGGCTTGAATATGTTAAGATTGTAGTGATTGGGGAAATATCCTCTAGGGAGTCTCTTTCACAGGTTAGCCTTTTTTGGGTTTTTTATTTATTTATTTTTTTTTAAATTTAAAAAAAAAACAAAACTTTTTTTTATAATCATATTACTCTTGCAAGGTAGTTTACTGCCACTGGTGCACAGGGGTTACATAGGAGGAAAGTCCTGAGAAAGAATGACAGATTTATAGGTGGTTCCAGGGAATGTGTAAGAGAAGGATGAGAATATTGATGAGTGGAGTGGATGGAGAGAAAGAATGCAGGTTAGGGAGATAGATGACTATTGACTTTACATTTGAATTCTTGGAGATTGTAGCTGTCAGGTAAGCAAGTAAACAGAAGGGAATTCCACAGGTGGGAAGTGTGAGAAAAGAAGCTGATGGAGTAGAATTTGCATTTACATTTTATTGGTTTCACAATAAAAGAGGGGAACCTAGTTGCTAATCTTGTGGCTCGAGTAAATTCATAGGCGGCATCAGAGAGCTAAGTTCAGAGCTGAAGCCATGAAAATATTTGTAGAAGAGACACAGGGAAGCCACATTGTGCCGGTGAGAAAGTGACTGTATCCGAGCTGCCAAGTCGAAATCGATCACATTACAGATTCTCCGTTGGATTTTGTCAAGGACCCCTAGGTAGATAGCAGGGGCACCCAACCAGATATGACAGCAGTGTTCAATGCACGGGCAGATGGTTGTGGGAAGAAGCTGTTTGAGTGACACTTCTTGCCAATGGAATATAGTGAGAATGTAGCTGGTTTGTTGCTATGTAAGTGACATGGCAGGTCCTAGCTGGAAAGGTTAGATTTGGCAGAACCAAGGAATGTAGTTCGTTCAAGCACTTTCCATGGTAGTAGCGATGGAGTAGTGAGAGACTCGCCATGTCCTGTGTGTGAGAGAGAGGTTGGAGGTGGGGAAAATGATTCTTCTCCAACAATGACCCAGAGATGTTTTTGAACTTTGAAAAGCATGGACTGGGCAGCTCCCGCCCAAATGTGGCAACAGTACTCCATTTTCGGCCTGATCTGTCTCTTATAAAGAAAGAGGATAGCAGGATGAGTCGGGTACTTACCGAGTCGGGTACTTACCGAGTCGGGTACTTACCGAGTCGGGTACTTACCGAGTCGGGTACTTACCGAGTCGGGTACTTACCGAGTCGGGTACAGAGAGCTAACCATTCTACCTGCCTCTTTAGCAATGGATCATTTTGGTTGGGTGTGCGTTTGAGGTCAAATATTCTCTTTATGCACAGAGCCTCTTTAAGGGGACATCTGTTCATTGTTACTGACGGTAGTTAGAGTCTGAGTGGTTTTTAAGGTATTGAATGTAACCAGCCATTCCCCTCCCCCTCATTGGAAGTTAGTGTTAATTCGAAAGAGAGGAGAGCTGCTAATTTCTGATCATTTTAGATTGTCAAGTGTTTTAGAAGTGTGCTTATATACCCTGTTATTGGCATGTACAAGATATAATAAAACAAGCATAGACAGAAATGATAAAATTCTTTAGTATTCAGCATTTAGTATAGAGTTCTGAGACATGATGGGATATTTTAAAGTCCATATATGTATATAGATAAAAAGTTTGTACTTATCTGTTGGTAGTATCATGTTCTATCAGAAAACTGATCCGGACATATGCCTCCTTTGTCTGTAGAAAGCAAAAAGAAAGAAAATTCTATTTTTGACCTGATGCATCATGGGAATATTTTATTTTTTATAATCTGACTTTTTCTTACTTTACTTGTAATTGTTAGACTTATCTATATTTTAAAATATTTTTATTACTTTTATTATCAATTACTTATTTTGGTTTCTTACTCCTAACAAGGGTCAGAGGTTACTAAGTGATTTATTTGTTACTGTCAATACAAATTCATAAAGTTTATGTACCATAGAGGAAAATTCATCAGAACATCAGTCTGTTCTGCTATTTAACCCATAGCCCTGATGAAAAGACAGTCACCCATTTCGTATCCAACTCTATATTGTTACATCTGTCTCTCAGGTGTTTGTCATAAATATTTTTAATTTTTTTTTTTTTTTTTTTTTTTTTTTATCATTTCACCTTAAATAAGCCAATAAAATTATTAATACTCAAGGGGTTACAAAGTGTGAAAAAATATGAGAAAAAAACATTAGTAATTAGTGAAGACAATAAAAGAACACAAATTAAGAAGGCAGAAGACAATGATAGACATTATATTTAAGTGTTTGAAAATGAAAATTGACTGGGAAGCAAGAAGCCGGAAGAGTGTTCCACAGGTGAGAAGTCTTATTGAAGAAACTGTTAGCATAAAACTTAATGGTCACCTCTATCTAAGTCAACTGCAAAATCGTGAGACCTAGCTGTCTATCTAGTAGGTCTCATCATTTTCCTCTGAGAAAAACAAAAGGCTGTACCTCTCAGCAAAGAAGACTAGGGCACGAGTTTGTTTTGTTTTGTTTAATGGCATATCAACCTGAATGGGTTATTTTTATGCTGACGAGATTTTTAGGGTATGTTCGTATGAATAGAATATGTATTCTTTGTAGATCAGGGTGTGGTTTGTTTTGCTTTACGACAAATCAACTACGGTGGGTTATTTAATGCCAATAAGATCTTTAGAATATATATTCTTTGTAAGAAATTGGTTTGTAGGAGATCAGGTTTCATTAATGTTTTTTTTTTTTTTGTAAGATTTTCGTTGAGTCAAATGTATTGCTGGTAATTTTTTTTTTTTTGTATCTTCACTATAAAAATCTATTTATATACTTTCATAATGTTTTGACCCAAGTTTGGGGGTTAAATTTGCCCATAGCTGGGGCTCTAGCAGATGCTGTCACCCCAAATCAGAGTGGACCTAGGAACAACAGCAATTAAGAAGTGGTTCTATGTTCCTAGTCAGAGGCCTTGCTGCCAGATGTAGTTTATTGTCATACCCAGGACATGACTATAGTTCTGTGTGTGAAAGGAAACATTTTTGTTGAAGAAAAGTGTTGGATCAGGTTAACCTAGCTACTTCCAGTTTGTTAAGCATTCTGTCATGGCTTTTGTCATGTTGAATAAATTGAGTTATAGAGGATAGCCATGCTGCTGATGTCTCCATGTGTAAATGCCATTCATAACTAACCATTGTTCAGGCAGTGTATTTTAGATTTTCATCTTAAGAGTCCTGGATGATGAGCTACATTTGGCTGCACAACCTCTAATTGGGAGATTAGATGTTTTGACGAATGTGGAACCATGTCTTAATTGCTGCTGTTTCCAGGTCTACTGTGATCCATGATAGTAGCACCTGTTAGGATCCCAGCTATGGGCAAATGGTGACCCCCCCCCCCAAAAAAAAAAACAAAAAAACTAAAACACTAGGAAAGTATAAAAATTGATATTTTATAGCAAAAATACCAATTTTAATTCTCCACCACCACCAAAAATACATTTTTATGACAAAATGACTGTCAATGCATTTTTTATAGTAAAACTGCTGTTCATGCGTCTTTTCTGGTAAAACTGCTGTCAACATGTTATGGCTTAAACGGTTGCTGGTACATCTTTTATGGCGAAATGCTCATCGGTAAAATGATCAGCAATCTATATTATTTTAGTAAATTTGAAGACCTGACATACATTATCAAAAATATACAAAGTAGCATTTGCTATGATTAATTTAATTTTTTGTAAGGAGAAACAAGTTTCCACTCCTTGTTTAATTCTGTGAGATTATTCGATTAAAAAAAATGCAGCAAAGTAATTATAATTTAATCATGAAATAATGTCATTCTTTTGAATTAGTTATAAAATTTGAGTTCTCATTATTTGTCTATATTTCTATATTGAAATTATTTACATTGTACAGTTGTCTTCATATTTATTGCCATATTCACAATGTTTTAGCTGTTGTACGCTCTGACCGTCTTCCGTTGATGGAAATTTTGAACCACTAAACCCTCTATTTTAATCAATTATTCTTGTTCCATGAGTTATACCACTTCCAGATGGTTCATGGAATGAGAACAATATATCTTAGTGATTGAAAGAAAGGATTTTGTTCAAAATTCAAATCACTTTAATTTTTACATTTATATTTCAGTGTTAAATCCCCCATATAAGTTAATATGTTGTTAAGCATGTAATGACTAAACCAATCATTTTGAGATATAAGAAACAAGAAATCCTTGTTCTGATGGTATGAATGGTATGTGTCAGGAATGTTATGAGAATGAAGAACTGGTTTGTTTAATGGCAAAACTGTAAAAAAAAAAAAAAAAAAAATTACTTTAAGCAGAGCATTTTTTTTTCTTCATTTTAGTTGCAGGATGTGTCTCACGAAGAAACCTTTCAATATCCGGTAACGTAAAACCACTCTGTTACATTAACAGGATTTTAAATCAAAAGATTTTTTTGCTTTTTTGCAAGAGGCACTTGGACCATCTTAACTGCAAAGGTTTATGAATGCACATGCTTGGCTGCACATTTGCATGCGCGGTTAAAGGGTATCTCATGATAAAAACTTTCATGTTTACCTCTATGAAGGTGTGCAAGTAGTATAATGGTTTGTGGTTCAGAATCAGAAATTGGTGGGCTGGGTTTGAAATCCAGTTGAGTTTGTTACATACACTTGGGAGAAGAGTATGACCTCCTACTGTGAGTTAAATAATAGGTCAGTTTGTCTTTTGACATTGGTTGACAACCAGTTTAGGATAAGGACAACTTTTACTACAAAACCAGTTAGATATGGAGCTGCAAACTACATTCCATAAAAATCTATTTTTCCCCGGAAACCCCAGCAGTTGTGTTAAGGCTGTTGCCCTATACTCTGCAGGGATGGGGGTGGGGTCTATAGAGCTTGATAATAAGAGAAAGAGATTTCACTTGATGAAGAGCATGTCAGTCAGTTAAGTGCCATACGTGATACACGCTTGGGCGATCATGTCTCTAAAGAGACATAACTGACTGGGCAGAAGATTATCCCGCAGTAGGTTGCCATTGCTTTCTGCGGTAGATTGGTTGCCGACCAAGGCTATAGAACCCAATCTGTCCTGCTATTTAACCCATAACTGGAAGGAAGAGACGGATTAATACCTTTCCCAAGGGTATTTGCGCGCAAGTGAATACAATGGATTCAACTGGAATTCGACACAATTTATAATTTTTTAACAGATTAACAGTTGTGGGATGGCAAATGTTTGATTTTCTCTGGCAGCCGCATTTGCTCAGATTCTGTAGATAAAAACTTTTTTTTTTTTTTTTTAATATTTTTCACTCTTGCATTGTTGCCTGGTTTTGCTGCTGCCCCCTCCTTTTTATCTTTAAAAATAGAAAGTTGTTATTTAATGGAAATAAATGATAAAAGTTTTAATGCTAATTTCTCACAGGGAGCCAACATTTTGGTTTTGGTAATCCTTATATTCATTCTGTTGGACACTTTTGTTACAGCATTGTTTTAGTGTTGTTGCCTGGCTGTGGTGGCCCGTTTTTTGGAAAACTAGGAATTTACCATTTATTGGAAATAAATGACAGTAAAGATACTAATAGAAATTTCTCATTGGTACTGCCATTTTGGTTTCGAGTAGATACTCTGATATGTCTATGTTGGTTTGGAAATAGCACCAACTGCTACTTAGTTTAGATTGCAAGTGGGGGGTTGACATTTCACAGTATCTTGAAGACGTATACAGTCAACAGCAGGCCATATTTTTTTCTATAAAAGTGTACAATTATGTCTACATCAGTACACATATAAATGAAGAAATCTGTCTGATAATGGATCTCTCATAAAACTATTTTTGGCAGCTTGGTTCTTTTTAATCATGAGGGAACTTGCAAATATTGACTAAACATGATGAAGCAACACTCAAAAACATAATAGGTAGAAATGTTAAACCATTTAACAATAATAAACAAATTAAGCTCATCATATATTATAAAAAATTTTTTAAAAATTTACCTCATCGTCTCTAATAACCCTACAACCACAAAACTAAATCCTCTACAAAAAAACTAATGTGGTGTATCAATTTATATGCCCTTTCGGAGATTGTATCTCTGATGCTAATAATAAGCCTACTATATATGTTGGTTTTACTACAACCCTGCTCTCCTGTGGACTTACCTGTCACATTTTTTGATCTTAGTTCTCTTAAATAACAATTTTAGAAAAACACAACCATGTATGTAATATTAGATAGATATTAGTTGATAACACAATGCTACTTCACATATACACACAGTAAAAAGAACCTTCAGATATTGGAGGCCATCTATATTAAATCAAAGCAACCCATATTTAATAAAATCATATTTCAATCTGGTCACAACACATTCCACAACACATTAGACTGCCTCTAGACATATGGTTCTGTTGTTAATGTTTTGGTCTCTCACATGGTATGATGACATCACTAATTCAAAACCTGTGTCTGCTATTCCGTGACCATTATCATATAGTACTCTGTCAACATGATGGTGAATATCTTTGAGTTAATGTCCATACAACCACTCTGAAGATGGCACATGTGAGTCGAAAGCTTAGAACCAGTGTAATAAAAAAAATATATCCAAATATGGGATAATCTTTGTCTTTATTGTCACCAGAAATTAAAGGTAAAATACGATGTTTAGAATAGCTCATGATTAAACATAATAGACAATCATTGTCTGTTATATTTAACATTGTATGTTTAAATAATTATCTGCTGTTTCAAACTTCTGTATTATAAGTTTGTTTATAAAATCTCATAGATTTCTAATGGAGGAAAACAGAAGGAAAAAATGTTTCTGTAGTTTTCTCTCTGTTTAATCAACAAGGTAACTAAAATTGCGAGTAAAAGGGGAGATGACTCTTGCATGTTTTCTGTTGGAAGATCAAATGAAATTGTCGTTACTGTCACTGCCTTTCATTCTGTTTCCTGCTTGTTTTTCTTGCATTGTGTTTTGGTTGTTGTTGCTTGAAAGTTTTTATTGTTACTGATTCCCAGAATGCACTGGTCCAATCCTGACTGCTTGAAGACATTGTTGTATCTTATCTATTTGTTTTTAAAAATGGTTTTATTTTTGCAAAGCTGCTTTTTTTTTCTTCTCCTTTCTGTTGCTCTTTTGGTTGCTCTGTTCTCCAGCCATGTTCAGGTATACAATCCTTCTGAAAAAGATGATATGGTCAAGGTCAAAATATTTGTCATCAACATCAACCCTTTCCTTTTTTTAAAATTTTTTTTTCCTGTTTGCTTCTACTGTCTTTTGGCTTGCACAACCAAAGAAAAAAAAATTCCTTTCTTTTCATGCTGATTGTACAAGACAATTGTACCTTGCCATGCAGTAACGGTTAACGAGGCTAGTATGGTTGACAATTACTACTGAGTAGTGAGTTTAACTCCTGCATAAAAATTGATGTGTTGTAAAATCAAGTCTCTTGTCCTTCCCATTGTTCTTTGGTGCGTGGGGTAATGGTTAGTGGTACCAGTCTGGTTGACCATTACTATTGAGCGGTAATCTTGATCCTCACTGGATGCCCAGGACAAAATTCTGCATTAACATTTTAGTGTCCATTTTTACAAGTCAAACATGTTTAAAAATCTTTTATCCTGTGGGGATTAATTGTATTTTAACACAATGTGTTAAAATATAAATTAGAATTCTGAACTTTCTTGTGTATATTGTTGATGGAATAATTAAAATCAATAATTGTGCTTGTCTTGTCTTTTTTTTTTTAGTCTGCATGACCATTACACTCTGCCAATACCTCATGACTGTTTTGATTACATGGAAAGAAGGGAAAATGAAAGAAAGTAAAACGATATAAGTGGATAGAGAGAATATCTATATTAAACTGATAAGAACAGATACTACACTTTGATCTAGGCTGAAATGCCCAGTAATGTTGGTATTTTTCAGCTTGTAAATGTTGCTACCAAATGTGATACAAGGTTGAAGTTCAGAGTGGGTTTACTGATGATACCGTAGAAAAATTGCTCAAAGCCCCCATGGCACTTTGTCTCAGGCACTGGGCAATTAAACCCAGCTTCCTCTTGAAGGAGAGGTACTGAAGATATTTGTTCACCACTGTTGTAGTCAGGTATTGAACTCATAACTCTTTGGGTCAAAACACTAGATATAACCAACACTATTATCCACTGGTGAGTTCAATACCAGGCTATGTCAATGGTGAACAAATAACTTAGAAAATTGAGTTAAAGGGAGATAACTACATGACATCTGGAAGTGGCATTGCACATGGAATGAGAATGATATATCCTAGTGATTGAAATAAAGAGCTCGGTTTGAAATTCCTAGCATATAAATATATAAATAATGGATTATTTCATTTGATTTGCATAGAATAACAAATGATATATGCTACTTGGTTTCAATGAGAAAGTTTAATGGCTGTTTCAATGAAATGTAAAAGTTATCAATTTCAAATCCTTCACATTTATATATCTTTACTTCTAAAAATAACAACCAGTATTCATATTTATGATTGTTATTGCAATATTGAGCTTCCCCAATCATTAACTAAAGAATTAAGATTCACCACAAAATTCAAATAGAAAAACACTGAAATTTTCATGGATCTTTTTAGTCAAAACTAATGCTAGTTTAGTATTAAAAAAATATTTCTTAAAATATATTTCACTCATGTAACAATAAGAACTAAAAGTTTAATTCTGAAATTAAATTGGTAGTTGTAAAAAGTGAGGTTGGAATGTAAAACCAACCAAAGAAGGTTGCAGAATGGATTGACTTTAAAAAAAACAAAACATAGCTTATTTTTCATACCCTGGATGAGCATGAAGTCTTCATATAATTTTTATTTTTTCTTCTTTCTTCCTTCCAATCAATTTATGGCTTTCAGAGCAGAGATGATTATTTACGAGAAATCAGTAAATTGTATATATAAGACATGATTTGGCTTCGTTTAAACTTTGAAATCATTTATGATCTAGCGGTTAAGATGCATCTGATCAGTTGATGGCTTTCCCTATGTTGTTAGGGGTCACAGATTCAAATCCTGCCAAATGACATTTTCATAGCAAAATTTTTCAAAGGCTAGTAGAAATATATATCCTTAAAAAGAATAGACGCCATAATTATCCAAAACCTGAGGAACCTTTCGGCCAACAGTTATCAAGGGTTTCGTTGGCTTAATTATAAAGGGTCAAGAAAGAGGACAAAACCAATACATGGGAGAAGATGGAACTCGTTTAAAAGTAAACTTTAATGAAAAAAAAAAATATTAAAATGTAAGGGGGGGTGTATACATAATTCCATAAGAGTGAAATAAAAGAGAAAAATGTTACTCACAAACTCTTCAGTAATTAAACAGTAAATATATATATATATATATAGTGATGATCATCCATGTATACTGTCTTAATATGTATAGGAAAGAATATTAATAAAAGGTTTTGAATTTAAAAATGTACTTTTTTTGAACAGTATTTGTTTATTTTTATTATATTTTATATTTCAGACCGTCCTCGGTCCTTCATCAGAAACAAGTGATTTTTAAATTTGAATTAGAAACGTATTTCACGATAGCGTCCGAATATTTTTTGTTTACATCACGTGGTGTGTTTGTTCACAACATGCAGCACGTCCGTAGAGAAAGTCTGTTTGTTTTAGATAAAAATTTCTTGGAATATCTGAAAAAAATTTTTACCTATTGAAATATTTGTAAAGATTCAACACACCTAAGTCCCTATTTAACCCTAGCTTGTGTGTATTTAATTTTAAAATCCAGTATTTTTCTTTCTTTCTGCGTGTGTATGTAGAACTAAAATTGGAGTCTATTAGAAAACATTTGCAATTTTCTAAAGTATGATCAGGTTGATTAAAATGGGCTGCAATTGGGGAGTATACATTTTTTTGTCGTATATTTAGTTTGTAATTATTGAAGCGAAATCTAAAGCTATTACCGGATTCGCCGATATATCCACTGTTGGGGCAAATTGAGCAGAAGATAAAGTATATGATGTTTTTGCTGTCACAAGTAAGGTTTGGTGGGTGTAATTTTATTTTGGTGTTGGGTACAGAGAATGTTTCTTAATATGGACTCATGGATTAGAAAAATTAAAAAACTTCTTTACTTTCTGCAACAACTTCCACAATACAATCAAATTTACCATGGAGTACTCATACACATCCGTCCCTTTCTTAGACGTCATGGTAAAATTAAATAAACATACACTTTCCACCAGTCTATACAACAAACCCACAAACCAACATAAATTCCTACACTTTAACAGCTGTCATTCCCTCAAATTAAAAAAATCTATCGTATACAGCTCATTTATTAGAATAAAAGACATTTGCTCAGACCATCCAGATTTTCTAAACAACATTAACAACCTAACAAAACAGTTTCTAAAATGTAAATATCCAATAAAAATAATAAAGGAAGCACTACATAAAACCATCCACATAGATCGTAGCACACTTCTCACATACAAAAAACGAAAAGATAACAACCGAATTCCCATGGTTTTTAACCATAATCAATATTCCTACACACTTATCAAAAATTTAAAAAATGATTACAGGAACCTCCAATCAAACAAAAACATCAAAGACATTTTCGATAAACCACCCATAAATGCAAAGAAACAAACACCCAACCTATCAACTATCCTCACTTCTAACAAATATTTAAATAATACAAGCCTATCAGGGAATTTAAAATGTGGAAAGCCTCGCTGTTTAATTTGTAAACATTTAATAACAGACAAAACATTCTCTGTACCCAACACCAAAATAAAATTACACCCACCAAACCTTACTTGTGACAGCAAAAACATCATATACTTTATCTTCTGCTCAATTTGCCCCAACAGTGGATATATCGGCGAATCCGGTAATAGCTTTAGATTTCGCTTCAATAATCACAAACTAAATATACGACAAAAAAATGTATACTCCCCAATTGCAGCCCATTTTAATCAACCTGATCATACTTTAGAAAATTGCAAATGTTTACTAATAGACTCCAATTTTAGTTCTACATACACACGCAGAAAGAAAGAAAAATACTGGATTTTAAAATTAAATACACACAAGCTAGGGTTAAATAGGGACTTAGGTGTGTTGAATCTTTACAAATATTTCAATAGGTAAAAATTTTTTCAGATATTCCAAGAAATTTTTATCTAAAACAAACAGACTTTCTCTACGGACGTGCCGCATGTTGTGAACAAACACACCACGTGATGTAAACAAAAAATATTCGGACGCTATCATGAAATACGTTTCTAATTCAAATTTAAAAATCACTTGTTTCTGATGAAGGACCGAGGACGGTCTGAAATATAAAATATAATAAAAATAAACAAATACTGTTCAAAAAAAGTACATTTTTAAATTCAAAACTTTTTATTAATATTCTTTCCTATATATATATATATATATATATATACTGTTTAATTAAAAACAATATCTACTCAAATAGGAGTATTGACTAAAAATAATGCTCAAACAAATATGTTGATTGTCAATTCCATTTTGTTAATTTCCAGAACTTTCCATAACACACACACACACACGCGTACATAATCCTACATCTATACCACGGCTCAGTTTTATGCTCTATGCAATCATTAGGCGCATATTATGAACTGACCATTTCTACATTGAATTTTACTTTTGGTACTTTGTTTAAGGTTGTTATAAATTATAAATCTGGAACGTCAATTTTTTCATTTATTCCATGTATAATTTAATTTGGTTTATACCAAAACTTAACAATAAAATTGTAAAGTTGTATGAGTTATAAAAATATATCTTTGGGGCTGATTTATTTATCATAATTTATAAGGGAGGTCACTTTTGTTTATTTTCTGTGGACAAAGGCATTAGAAAGAAAAAAATAACTAAAAAAGAATTGTATATATATATATATATATATTCTACATCTATGGCACAATGTTACCTTTGACCTGAGCAATGGCCTGTATAAACTAAGAACTCGCACAACCACACATCAACAGGGAATCAAATCACCTCCAGAGAATCACCAACAATCTACACAAATCTATCCAATTTCGTTTAAGTGCCAATTCTAGCAATAAGGAAATGTTTGAGAATTCTAAAATTAAATACATTAATGCTTTAGAAAAAAGTAAACTCAGCACTAGTTTAGAATCCTCTGTTAAAAACAAGGTCGGCAGAAATAAGCAGGAATCATGTAAACGTAGCAATATTTGGCTTAATTCACCCTTCGGTCGTAACATCGAAACTAACATTGATAAACTATTCCTTAACTTAATTTATAAACTTTTCTACCATCCTCTACACTAAAAAAAATCTTTAACAAAAACAAAGCTAGTTATTGTTGCATTAAAAATATAGATATATATTTCACAACATAATGCTATGATATCAAATAAATATTTGGCCCATATAAACACCATTTGTCACCCAACTAATAGCAAAAATAACCCTTCTAAAAATAATTGCCACTGCCGAAAAAATAAAACCTATCCATTGAATGGCCAGTGTATGTCCAAAAGTACTGTTTATAGAGCTCAAATTCGTTCGGATGATGATGTTAACTTATACTTTGGAAGCACTTCTAACAGGTGGAAGATAAGATTTAACAACCACACGTTGTCTTTAAACAACAGTAAATACAGCAAAAGTACTGCTTTATTCATACATTAGAAATTGAAAAACAACAGTAAGAACCAAATTATTGCTTGGATTATCATAGCTTAATCCAAACATTACAATGGAAAAGGAGCTAAATGTAATCTGTGCCTTTTAGTAAAGCTTGTCATCTTGAACCATATCAAGAATCCAAGTCTACTTAATAAGAAAAGTGATTTAATGACCACATACTGTCATATAAAAAAATACTTAAATTATTAGATCCTGATTGATATAGATCCCTCTTTACGTTGGCCTATTTCTTTCTTTCTTTCTCCTGAAATATTACTTTTAACAATTATGAATTAAACCCCCTTTTATTTTTGCTCCTTACATTTTTCATTCTGAATTCTAAATTTTACCTTTTAATTTTTCTTTTCTTTTGTTTTATCTTATTTTTCTTTTATTTTATTTAAAAACTTAAAATTTTATAATTTAAAAATTTTAATTTTCTCTACATTTTTATGTACTTGTAATATTTGAATATTTAAATTTTTGAGACTCATGATTTACGCCCCTTTGATTCCTTCTCCCTGCATTTTATTATTCTAAACTTTTATCCACATGTAACTGTAGAATATTTAAATTTTTAATCTTGTTATTAAAAAAGCAGTGACTTAACTTATGAGATTTAATTCCCATGAGCTTCAATTGAACTAAAATTCAAATCTATTAAACTGTCAGTTTAAAATATTCACCTGATGATTGTATAATGCATGAAACCTCGTCGTCCCATAGATATAAGATAATATGTATATTTATTATATATATATATATATATATATATATATATATATACACACACACAGTGGAACCTGCCATATGCCGTCAGTGACCACCTGTTGTTAATAACCGTTTTTCTATGCACAGATGAAATGTTAATTGACCCTTATTTATCAACCACTTCCAGAACGTGGTGGCCAGCGACTAACATCAATGATTGAAAATCACTGATCAAGCAAGCTTTAAAAAAAATCTACTTTTGGTGTACACTGTAACTTATAAATTAGGAGAAACTAAATGAGTAATTTATTTGATTTTGCTTTGATCTAAGCCAGGAACACTTCCTCATTGTTTTGTTATTGTAGTGTTGTATCAAACTGTTATTTCTTGTTGAAATGTACATTGTTGAAGTTCACCTCACAGGTCAAACATCAGCTATTTTGTACAAAATGTATTGCATTTGACATGTTCAAGTGATTTGCAGTCTCTTTACTGACTTGGATAAATTCAGGGATTGGGAATATCACAATTATGTCCCTTTTTCAAATCTTTTTCATTCTTTTATTTGTTTGTGTATCTATCTACTCTATTTCTTTCTGGGTATATTTATCTCTATCTCTGTTTCTCTACCCCCTCCCACGATTGCTGTCAATTTTTTGTGTTTAGTTTTTTGTTTTTTTTTTTCCATGTATTATAACAGATTCTCTTTTTGCTATCACTCATTTCTAAGAAAAAAACCTGAAACCGTATACTTTTTTTAAGCCCACTTAATAAATATTTTTGTGAACAATGTTTTTTTTTTTTTTTTTTTTTTTTTTTTTAAATTTTTAAATGAATTATGCTGAATAAATTTCTTTAAACTTAGGCCATTTTCTTATGTTCTTACTTATTACCAGATTACATGGTAAAATTCTAATATGTACATTCTGGTGAGTGGAATATATGTTCATGGCCTAAATAGGTCATGACTATGAGCCTTTAGTGAGCGACCACCTGTTGTATGTGACCAGTTCTTAATGGCAGTAGGGGTGGTTGCATATGACAGATTTTACTGTGTGTGTGTGTGTGTGTGTAGTATATATAATACAGCTCCGTTCATACATTGAGCACTGTTTTATTAACACCTGAATAATAATACTATACATATGTGCACCCTCCTCATATGTATATTTATTAATCTATGTCACTATATATATATATATATATATATAGCCTTTGAGATTTGTAAAAGAAATCACTCGCTCAGCGGTCGAGAGTGAGGGAAAATTTACTCTCCCCAAAATCATTTTACTCGACCGACTCCATTTTCTTAATCATTGCCTTACCTAAACATAGCAGGAATCACTGACGGAAAACAAATCGAAATTTTAATTAAAATTTTGAATGGGTTAGAAAAGATTTAAAAAAAAAAAAAAAATTTGATCTTTCCTCTTAACAGCATAAAAATTTTGATGATAAAACTTTGTTTTTATTAAGTTTTGGTCCTTTTAACATCATGATATGCTTTCTTTTTTTTTTTTTCCCCACAATTGAGTGGAGGTACCTAATTCGTAGTTTCTTTCTTGTGTTTGACTACAACCTACCTCTCATAGATGAAAAAAAAAATAACAAATCTGATTTGCTCAATGATTTTCTATTAAAAAATTATTTACTTGTATAATTTGTTTTTCGGTGTGTGATTGAAAGAAGGATGCTCATTAATATTTTTCTTTCTGTCAAATATTCGTTTTTAATATCTGTAAGTGGGGAGGAAATGGGTAATATTTAATTTTACATTCTAAAAATCTGTGAGTGTCTTTAATCTGGGCGACAGAGACATTTTGGCTCGACTCTGGAAGAGTTAATTAAACAAATGTTTACACTGACTGGGACGATCAGGCGTCATGCATAAGACCAAAGAGTTCAATAATGTAATTGTAGGTCATTCTCAGTAACTTGTGAATCTTCAATGGCATACTTTTGGGTTATTAAAGGAATCAGATTTCCTTTTTCTATATTTGAAGGGACACATTTCATTGCGAAATGTTTAATCGACTGCGGGCGAGTAAAGCAGTAAACTTTAATTGCCCAATTAAATTTTTAATCGACTGAGTCAATCGGGCAAGTAAAATATCAAAGGCTGTATATATATATATATATATATATATTTATAGCACTGTTCTATTAACACCAGATAAATATTTATATATGGGTGTGTATCTGCATGTATACACAGATGTTTACTTATTTATTTCTATACCAATAATATATATAGATATATGCACACCAATTCCCAACAATTGTCTACAGTTTTTGGATATTGGTACATAATAATAATAATAATGCTAAAAAAATTGCTGGGTGTTATTTTTGTGTTCTATCTGGTTCTTTATTGGAGTGATGTTTGATCCGAACCCTTTTTATTTCTTTTTTTAGGCTGAGCCCACTAAAAAGAAGCTCAAATTTGAAGGACCACCTGTCCCAGCAACAAATAACAGCAGGATCGCTGCCACTAGGAATGTGTCACGTGTCACTTCGTCTCGTTTGCAGACGTCTCGCATCCAGTCATCACGGGCTCCACTTGTGACAAACCCTCGCCGTGGTAAATATCTCCTCAGTATTAGTATTATTAGCTTATAGACTAAACTATCGCCTGGTTCACACTCCACTCATGTCTATTGTACAGGTGTAGAGGCTCATCCCTTGTTCCCTGTTTAGGATGTGGTTTCCGGCTTTCTCTTTTCCAATCTTTTCATTTTTCTTTTTATTTTCTCTTTTTTATTTCTTTTTTTCAATTGGAGCAGATAGACTAAACTATCGCCTGGTTCACACTCCACCCACGTCTATTGTACAGGTGTAGAGGCTCATCCCTTGTTCCCTATTTAGGATGTAGTTTCCAGTTTTCTCTTTTCCAAATGTTTTCACTCTTACGTGGCCCCCTGCACATCAGTGGCGTTACTGCCTTGCTCGGGGTGATATGATCTAAAAAAAAAAAAAAACGGTGAAAAAAATTCACGGATCATATGTTATTTTCATAATTTGAAATATAATTCAAGGATATTTAAGTAAATAATATTGTTTAGTTGTGAATGTGTATCAATTTTTTTCATCACTCCTAGTTTTTTTTTTTAATCGTTTCACCTCAAGCAAGGCATTCCACTGCCACTATTGCGCTTGGGGCTACATAGGGGAAGGTAAATAGAAAGAGTGGTTAGATATAGGAAATGTCAGAAGGGGGATGATAGGTAGTTGGGAGGATGGGAAGAGTGTTTGAAAGAATGGAAGCAAGTTTGTTAGGAGGTGTCTATTGACCTTACATTTAAACTCCTGGAGATTGTAGCCGTCAGGGAATCAGTCATGTGGAAGGGAATTCCACAGTCGGGAAGTACGAGAAAAGAAACTGTTGGAGTAGAAGTTGCGGTTGCATTTTATCGGTTTCACTGTAAAAGGGTGGGATCTAGTTGCTAATCTAGTATCTCGTGCAAATTCGAACCTAGGGGGCACCAGTGATCTAAGTTCGTTGGAGCAGAAGCCATGGAAGTATTTATAGAAGAGACACAGGGAAGCCACATTGTGCTGGTGAGAGAGAGACTGCAGGTGGTCTGCCAAGTCAGTATCGATCACATTACAGACCCTCCGCTGTACCTTGTCGAGAAGCCCAAGGAGAATAGCAGGGGGACTTGACCAGATATGGCAGCAGTATTCAATGCACGGGCGGATGGTAGATTTATAAATGTGCAGGATAGATTCAGATGGAAAAAACCTCCGGACTCTGCACAGAGAACCGACTTTCATAGCAGCGGATTTAGCAATGGATTTGATATAGTCATTCCACTTGAGATTCACTGAAAGTGTGAGACCAAGGAGGCACAGTGTTTTACTCTCTGGGAGGCAAGCCTGGTCCATGCTAATGGGAAGTAGGTGCGGTTGTCTATGATGGTTAATTGAGAGTAGCTTCGTTTTAGAAGCATTAAAATTTACGACCCCAGTCAACTACGGATTGGATGTCCTTTCCAAGCTCAGCTGCAAGGTTAGCTTTGTCGCCCACACCAGATTTTTGATCGAGGCGAGAGTAAACTGTGGTGTCATCGGTGTACATACCTACTTGGGATATTATGGTATCGGGGAGATCATTAATGTAGATCAGAAAGGGCGTAGGATCTAGGATAGAGCCTTGAGGGACACCCGCGTTCGTATGGTAGCTCTGGGAGGCATGTCCGTTTAATACCACTTTCAGTGTGCGGTTAGATAGGAATGACTGGATTACTTCTATTATTATTAGTATTTGAATAGTGTTTGTGTTTAAATGTGATATTCATGCAAACTCTTTTTCCAGATCCCTATATTTTACAATTTTATCAAATTCTTTAGCTGATATAATTTTATATGTTTATGTGCATTTTTCTTTGTAACACTATTCAGCACTAAAGGGTTAAAAATGGACAGAAAGACATACCAATCGAAACGAACAAAGATTTCTTAAAATTTTTAATTGATAAATAAAGGAATTTACCATGGAAGAAAGCAAATTGCAGAAAAGCCGTCTGGTAAGTTTGAACAGCTGATTAATGGTCCTGTTTCCAAGGTACAAGTTATGAAAACACAGGACAGAATAGAGAATCTTGCATGAGCAAAATTGGAAATGATAAAATTAATTAATGACCAGCCGAGCAGACAACGAACAGAATTGCACTACAGGGTTAGAGTATAAGGATTTCTTTGTGCCTTAAGAAATAAATGAGCCTGACAAAAATTGAGGAATTCATCTGGTAAATATCTAAGTAGGAAGCAGAATTTTCCTTGTGTTGGAGAAACATGAAATAAAATTTAATTAATGATCACAAGTAAATGGGAATCTGAGGCAATCAAATTAGATTAGTTGAAGGAGGGTTGAGGGGGTCAGCATAGGTGGAATACCAGGGAAGATGAAGAAATTGTTTGCACCTTTTGAAGAGTATTGGTGTAAAATTGCAATGAAAAGAAGACGTTACTTGCGGGGATTGATATCTGTGACTGCTACCTCACCAAAAGGAAAAACCCCTGAATTGGAAAAGATAATTTTTGAAAGCCAGGCAACAAAGAAACTTTTAAGATTAGGGTAATCACTGATTTTCCCAAACCAATCATTTTCCACACCAGTTTAGTGTGAAAATCCATATAAATGAGAGCCCAAAGTGGCCATGAGGAGTTTGGCCAAAGTCGTAGTTGGAATTGCAGTGGAGGTGAGAGACCACTCTGCCTAAGAAAAACTCTGACTTGAACCCTGTGCCAGACTTAAGTGTTGTATTTCAACTTAAGACATGGGTGAACGGGTGAAGAGGCTCATCCCTTGTTTCCTGTTTAGGATGTGGTTTCTGGCTTTCTCTTTTCCAATCTTTTCACTCTTATGTAGCCCCCTGCACATCAGTGGCGTTACCGCCTTTCTCGGGGTGATGATTTAAAAAAAAAAAAAAATAACTGTCTGCATGAAAGTAGATAGATTCTGACTATCAAAATGACAAAGTGTTGTACCTAAAGAACGAAGATATAAAACTGGGAATTCTATGTAGATATTTTTTTTTCTTGTGACTTCAGTCAGTTAAGTGCCATATGTGATACATGCTTTGGGTGATCATGTCTCGAAAGAGACGTGACTGACTGGGCAGAAGATTATCCTGCAGCAGGTTGCCATTTCTTTCTGCAGTAGACTGGTTGCCGACCAAGACTATAGAACCCAATATGTCCTATTATTTAACCCATAACTTGAGGGTATTTGTGCATAAGTGAATGCAAGGAATTCAACTGGAATTTGAACTTGGCTCCTCGATTTCTCGTTCCGAGCTGATATCCACTGTGCCACAACGCACATCCTCTTGTGACTTACTCAACCTGAACCAATTCATTTACAGCAGTTCCTGGTTTTGCCCGTCTTATCCTCAACCAAATCATACTGTGGGATAAGATAGGGTTTAGATCGAAGTAATTAATTTATCGATCCGACCATGGGAATTGGGTGATTTGAAGATGGAACAGTGTAAACCTCACATTTCCCCCATCTCTTCCTACTTCTTCTTTTTCATTGTCTCCTCCTCTTTTTTCGCCTCCTTCTCCTCCTTCATCTTCTCTTTTTTTCTTCTCATAATAACAGTATTAGCCATGTTACTACGAAGTAAAAATATTATTAACTTAATCAACATTCATTGAATTTTATTTGAAAAGAACTTAGTGAAAAATGGAAATACATGAGTTCTTGGCAAAAGCATAACACACATAGGTACTACAGTACTAAAAAGCAGGTCCTGGGTGTGACGGTAAACTGCATCCAGCAGCAAGGCCTCTGATTGGGAGGGTGTGAGGAGCATGGAACCACCTCTTAATTGCTGTTGTTACCAGGTTCACCCTGACCCGGAGTGGTAGCACCCTGTTAGGGTCCCAGCTATGGGTAAATAGCTAACCCCCATAGATAGAAAAATATACACTTTTGAATGAAAAATATTACCAACAATACTTTTTTGAAGAAAAGTTATTACCATTACACATTTTTGAAGGAAAAAATATTATTACCAGCCATACATTTTTGACTACGAAACAAGACATCTTCAGTTTTCTAAAACAAAAATAAATTTTTTTCGTCAAAATCTGACTAAATCAACTTTCTTACTATAACTGAACATTAAAAAAACAAATCTTTAAACTCTACCTTTTCAGCATTAAATAACCCTCATAGGTTGATATGCCGTTAAACAAAACTAAAATCCAACAAGTCCAAACTAAAAAACAAATTATTTTTATATGCACTATTATTAGTTCAATAATTCTTTAAAACTTGTTTGATTAAATAATATCAAATTTCTGAATTAGCTATTTAAATCTGTCTCGGATGATGTATTGTAGCTATTTACATTGCTCGGACTGTTGTCCTCCTTTTTACTGTCAGATTGACAACATTTCGGCCATTGTATTCTTCAACCTTCTTCAGGTGACATTTGTTGGAATTTCAAACTGAACCCTTTATTTAGTCCACGGTGTTGATTGTTCTAATTTCACTTGCCATTCAGTATTTGTCTATACTTTTGAGTCAAGGTAGTATTTACACTATTTACATTATTTGGACTATTGTCCTCATCTTTACTACCATCTTTATGACATGGTACGTCATTGTATATACCGACCTCCTTCAGATGCTGGGAATTTCAAACTGAAACCTTTATTACGATCACTGGAGTATATCATTCTTATTCCATGTGCAATGCCACTTTTGGTATCCATGTAGTTATCTCCCTTTAACTCAACTTTTAAGTTATTTGTTCACCGCTGCTGTAGCCTGGTATTGAGAACACATGGCCCAGTGAATATAGACATTGGTTAGTTCCAGTGAACTGACCCAAAGAGTTGTGAGTTCAATACCAGGCTAAAATGTAGATTTTGTGATGTCTAAATGGTAGAATGTGTGTTGTGGTGCAGTGGATATTGAGTCAGAATGAAATTAGTGAGCTGTGTACTAATTCCAATTGAATTTGTTGCATTCCCTTACATGCAAATACCCTTGGGAAAGGTCTTAAAGGTCTGAAGATGGTCAACTTTGGGCTCAAAACATGTGTAG